>JAUYWG010000050.1:19002387-19044881 GCA_034779775.1 Enteromius afrohamiltoni
CCTACTTCAATTAACAAGCAATTTCTATTGTACGAGTGTTCTTTATTTTTCACAATTAAATTAAATTACTAAAATTAAATTATGTGGAACTTACATGCATATTTTTAAGCAATTCTATGTTTAAGTGCATTATTATTGTTCTGGATAGTTTCTAAGTGGTTGATAACTGGTCTAAGGTTTCTGTTGTGGTCTGTAAATATGTAGCAAAAATAGTGTTTAAAAACCAACTGAAAAAGTAGCACACTTCTCTTCTGTTCTTTACAGTGCAAATCACATGAGTTGTGTTATGCAGCAAACATTAACAGTTTAGGTATGAGTTTCATAAAGAACATCATCTAAACAAATACTACAGATGTCATTAAGACACAAAAGGATGCATAAGAAAATGAGAGGACTCTTGATTATGTGTGTGTGTGTGTGTGTGTTTCCCTGTGGGGGGTGAGCTGGTACGACCTGCAGCTCAGTGTGTTGTTGAGGAACAGGTGGAGATGGAAGACACCACAGCGACAGACATGGGGGTGTTTGGGCTCAACCATATCAATACCTGTGAGAACAGCATGAATTGAGTCTCTTTCACTCCCTTCTGTCCAAGCGCAGTCATGCAGTCAAACAGAAGCTCTGACATGCTCGTATTCAGGGAGAGAAGAACAAAAAGAGGACTAGACTTATATTTAATGAATAAAATGTGAACAGAGTTTGCTTATGCAAAACCCACTGCTATAATGTTGTATTATTCTGAGTGGTTAATGGAGTGTTGTCAAGAGGTTGCTATAATGTTGCTAATACGTTCTTTGGGGATTTAGCGATTCACTCAACTCATGATGCAATATGATTCACGACAGCTACTACAATATTTTTTTTGAAAATGAATTTTTAATGAGAATTCCCTGCTTAAAAAACAGCATATGCTGGTTAGGTAGGTTTTGAAGATGGGATACTGGTTTAAGATGGTCCTTTGCTGGTTTAAGGTGTTCCTTTGCTGGTTTAAGCTAGTCTTTTGCTGGTTTAAGGTGTTCCTTTGCTGGTTTATGCTGGTCCTTTGGCAGCACGTGACCAGCAAAGGAACACCTTAAACCAGCAAAGGACCAGTATACACCAGCAAAAGACCATCTTAATCCAGGAAAGGACCAGCATAAACCAGCAAAAGGACCAGTTTAAACCAGCAAAGGACCAGCATAAACCAGCAAAGGACATGTATAGATCAGCAAAAGACCAGCTGAAACCAGCATAAACCAGCACCAGCATAAACCAACAAAAGACCACCATAAATCTGCAAAAGACCCGCCTAAACCAGCAAAGCAACAGCATAAACAAGCAATAGGACCAGCTTAAACCAGTAAAGGACCACCTTAAATCAGCATAAGACCAGCTTAAACCACACGGGACCAGCATAAACCAGCAAAAGACCTGCTTAAACCAGCATTCCAGCTTTCAAAACCAACCTAATCGTTTTTTTTTTAGGGTTAAGACAAATTATGGTCTTTTATTATTTTTCAGACAAAATGCTGCACATTTCTCTGGGAAAGACAAATGTATAATAACGAAACTAAACAGAATAAAACACACACACACACACACACACACAAATCAAATAAATAAATAAATAATACAAATCAAATAAATCTTTTCATGTAAACCAAAATTTCTGAACAGAACAGCAGATGAGCTGAATGAAACTGCTACTTCACTCACTGACAGCAGGTGGCGCTTTTGGAACAGCCAAACCACTGTAAACAAAGCAGCACTGCACTCATAAATACTACTATTTTAATAAGCAGAGGCAACATGAAATTAAAATATCATCTTGACTCTACTGAAGACAATGAATTCCCCTCAGACAGAGAAACATTAATATAATAAACATCTTTTTGCATATTTTGTCAAACCTGGAGGTTCATTGTTACATGTTTAGGTAGTAGAATGTTCTACACTATTGCTTGTTGTTAAGGTGTTGCTAGGCAGAATAGTCTAAATTATTTGTAGTGTGTTGTGGTTTCTATCATTTGTGCCGGTATGGTACAGGATGAGTTAAATCTTAATTGTTAGAACTCAAAGTGTTTTTCTGTGTTTTGTAGCCTTTATAGAAACCCACGCACACACATTTGTTTACTCACTGGTCTGGTCTAAAATATAAAGTCACTCTGTCAGCGTGTTGAGGGACAATCGGAGAGAAAAACACACCACTTTGGCCCAGGTTGATGAACTGCGTCTGGCATGTGGAGGTCAGGATTTCTGAAACACTTCATGATCACTCAGCACCAGCATTTGCTCGTCATTCTTTTCCTCGCTCAATCACTCACTCTGACACATGCACACACACACACACACACACACACACAGTATGTTAATGTCCCGTAGCTTTCTGCACCCTTTAAGTGTGTGCGTGTGTGTGTGTGGAGACGTATGCAAGTTGTAGGATCTGTTTTTGAGGGAGGAAACATCAGGTTGAAGAAAATGTTATGACAGAGCAGTGAGTGAAGCATCACAGATGTGACCACACACACTTTCGCAGCGCTGAGAAAACCTTTATGAAGACACAAGCATGTTTATGTGAGTCTGAGGCCAGCCGTTTGTTAATCTTAATTTAGACATGATGAAGACCTTGATAGTGTTGCTCTAAAGGGTTGAGCCTTTCATTTGGTCCCCAATTAAAATATTGCAGTGATTTAGTTTGCTATTCTGTTTCTCCTTTTTTACGTTATCTCTCTTGCTGAGAGTTGACCAGTTAAAGGCAGAAAACAATATAGATACGGTTATTTTGATTTGATTATTGGTAGATTAAAAAATGTTTTTTATGCATTTCATTTGTAAGTGTACATTTGGACCACTCTAAACGTAAATATTTGGTTTGTTTAACCAGTAAAAGTTATCCACACCCAGGTAACACAATCATGACCATTCACTATTTACAATTTACTGTCAGAAATAATGGCACAAAAGCTGTACCTATTAGGTTCAAATACATACACTTCAAGTACTAATATCTTTGAGGTACCAAAACGGACTCTTTTAAAGGTACAGCTTTTATTTCTGAGAGTGTAGAAATGGTTTTGGAATAAGGAACACTAATCATGTTCATTTAATATAACGCTTTTTGCATATCAGTGCTGGTTATTGTAGTATAATACTGATTTAACTTACATGACAAAAATCCTACTTATTTTAGGTAATATAATCAGACTACGTTTAACCCTTTACTCATTTATCTTATTTTTTTAAATAGGATAATTTACCATATTGCTATAGAATACAAAGCGAGAGACGTGCATTAAGTGCATTAAACATCACATTATGTTAAGGTTAATCCCAGACTAGGCTTCGTGAAGGAAAAGGGAATTATTATAAAAGCTAATTAAATCATAAACTTCAAAAAGAGTAAACATGCAAATGTTCCTAAATCCAGTCCAATAGCCATCTGACTAGTGACTGGTCTTTGTGTGAATGTCCACAAATTGAAGTCTTTGAGAATGAATATGAGCGGTAAGCTATTTAGAAATGATCATTTAAAATAATAAAAAAAACTATTATGGAGAATCAATTCTGAAACATATTTTCATATGTTGTATATTATAATTATATTATTATTGATAATACTGATATTGATGTTATTATATTATTGATACAACATTTTGAAATCCATATTAAATATAATTAGTTGCGTATTTGGTAGATGTTCTCTGGAGATCTCCACATGGCTCACTTCCATCTTTTTACAGAAATAAAACAAGCAATGTTTCGCGTACTTGCTGAAGTCGAATTACGCAAAAGAAAGTTTTGAGTGTGTTGTCTTGAAGCTGCTAATGATTTCTGTATCATGCTTAATTCGCAAAGTAATTTAATTTCTCTCTAAACGCTCGCAGGCACACGAATACCATCTGAAACACTCTCTAACTCACTTTAATTAAGATCGATTTCTCTGTCCAAGTCAGTAAATGAATGATCTTTTCTTTGGCGAGGAAGGCACGGGCTGATTAAAATCGTCTCATAGAGATCAGAAGGCCTCAGATTCCTTTACTTACATCCCAATACACACTCTTGGGGAAATTCTGGAGATTACTCCATGGCAGATTTTTGGCTGTTGTGATTGAGTTATTCGACAGGCGAGGCTAAAAACTAGTCAGCATGATTTGCACTCTCATAATTAACAATAATGACTAAAGCCAAAGAGGCTTTCTGCATTGTGTATGTATAACGCTGACCAATGAACTGATGCTTGTTCTATTTCTATAGTGCTGACTCAATCTGAGGTCACTTGAATTCTTACTCCCACAGATGAAAGTCTCCTGCCACCTAGTGGTGATTATATCAAACACAAAAAAACAGAGCAAGTTATTTTTTTGCCCACATGAAAAAAAAAAAAAAAGTGTGACCAAGTTTCAGTTCAAAACAAAGTTTTGTTGCCGGATTGATACAGTATAATGATTAGTGGCGAGATCCTATATGTGTAGCAAAATTCATTTGAAAATTACGCATATGTTTCCATACTGTTGTGCAGTGAATGTGAATAGATCTTTCCACGCTGAACTGTTATTGTTTTATGAGGTAGTTTGCAAATCAAAACACGCTGTTGGACGCTTTACTGTACTTGTCAGTCATGCATCTCTTTTTGTTTAAGTGGGTGGATCTTGGACAGAATGGCCTACAAAGTGGCCGAGAGTCAAAAAGATGTGTATTTTCAGACAAACCACAGAGACATTTTTAGACAAAAATGATTCTTTTATTGAAAAATGTGCTTTGAGGTTTGAAATGTGGCACTACAGACTGATCATAAGTACACCTTCATGATACAAAAGTTGATTGAATCAGTTTTACAGTACTCAGAATAACTACCAATCCTTACATTTACATAATGTGTAAACAAAGGGAAAGCACTAAAATATATGTAAAGGACACAAAATGTGTGAGGAATGTGTCAGGACAACATGATTGTGCTAAAAACAAGTCATTCTGCTAATATTATTCAAGTGAGAACTCGTCGGGGAAATCCAATGAAAGAGATGTGAAACTAAAATCATCAGATTTCCGATCACTGCAGGAACTCTGCAATAAAGTGGCGAAGTGCCCTATATCTAATACAAGTGTTTCAGTAATGTAGCCTAAAAATGACAATTCAAAAAACAGGTTTTATATTTAGCAAAACCACTGGGATTGTCATAATGACTGTGCAGCATTCACCGACTCCAAATGAAGGCAAGAGGTGTTTCTACAACGGACTTTTGTGTTTGTCTGGATACAGGTGCTCTTGTCATCACGTCACGGGGTCAATCAGATGTTCATATTCAGTCACAGCTAAATAGGATTACTGTAAACAACTTCAAATTTAGTCAGTGTGATTAGTATGCGCCAAAAACAATGTTGTGCAGGGACAATTATTTGGTCCACAGACTTAACACTACACCAAGAACATTATTAGTAGTACTCAGTCTTAAAAGGAACAGTTCACCCAAAAACGAAAATTCTGTCTTTTTTGCCTTAATGTTATTCCAAACCAAATTTAGTTTTTCAGCAGGACGCAAAAGAAAAAATTGCTGCTCTTAAATCATAACACGATTCCCCAACAAGTAAACTCTGGAAATTAGTGCATTAGTCATATGAACTTTTTTCTCTGAGCTTGCATTCATTAAATATTCATCATTTGTATTCTGCTGAAAGTCATGATGAAGGATTTATTTGGGTAAACCACACCTGTTCCTTGTCTTTCTGTGCCGTCCGCTCATTCACGTTCACATATCACAGTGCAATTTGGTGGCAGGCCTGCTGGTAGCTCGTCGCGTTGACAATATTAAACATATCACTTCTCACAAACGACAGGAAATTACCCAGAGGGCACAGCGGCTGAGCAGAGTGTCGATTGTGGTCACGGCAGAAGGCTGTGTCAAAGGTCAAGTCCTCTCCGTTATAGAGAACACGGATGAACACGTTCTCCAGCCGCTTTCTATCGCTCTTCCTGTCTCTGTCTTTCGCTTCCGGGCCGTTCCACAGCTCGAACACCAGCCGCGCTGCGAACTTGGGAAACCCCGCCCCTTCCAGGCCGAGTGCGCTTAGCAACGGCGCCATTGTGACGTCATGAGCCGACGCTAAAGCGAAGACCGCCTCTTCTTTGCCTTTGCGCGATTGGCTTCCTCTGACGATCCTCTCCATCCGTGTTGCGGTACGGTTGAGGTACGGATGCGCCGCGAGTACAGCGTAGCGCCGGTAAAGCCCCGCCTCCCGCCGCTCCAGCTCGTCATCCTTCTGATGCCGTCGAATCACAGCAAAGTGCTGAAGTGTAAGACACGCCCCTTCATCCGGAGCGTTTGATGTAGTCTGTGTGCTAGAGCATGGAAAGGGAAGACCATGACAAAAGTGACACAACAACGCATCCACCGGATTGGATGCCCTTAGAATTTTTGTGGCCACGCCCAACATCTTCGCCATTGTGATGTATGTACGCTCCAGTTCTGTGTCTGCAGTCCTCTGCCGATACTGCCTGCGCTGCTCCTGGTCCAGGTAGCGGTTGCGAGCGGGACAGTCGCACGAGGAACCGCAGAACAGCGTACTCCACTGCTGTTTTACCGTAAGCCGTGACCAATCGAAACGTGGCAGGAAGCCGAAGAGGAAGGCCAATCCACTCTGAAGGGTGCGGCTTTTACCCGTCGTCTCCACCCACAACTGCCGTGACGACCAATCAGCATTGAGCAGATTGTGACGCTTGATGTAGGCCTGGCGAAGATGATCACCGTTTTTCAAGTGCTGCACGACTCCTGATAGAGAAAAAATAGCAAGAAAGTTTAATAACATTTAGAATAAATATTATTTATGAACTATTATGTAGTATGATTTGTATATTTTAGTCAGTTTTATCTAGCCTGGCTTTCACAACTATTAAGCTCATAGGAGCTTAGTCTGGCCAAGCTACCTTACTACCCGCCTTCTGGGAGGCGGGCTTAACCTGCGTCCATCAGATGCCTCTGTATACTACTGGACGAATTTACAACCAATCAGCTCGTTTCTCATTGGTTCCCACTTTTTTGGGAACGGAAATGCTCTAAAACGGCAGCTTTGCCAGACTAACTTTGCTGGCGAAGTGAATGTAGCGTCAAAGGAAGTAAGTTTTATTCCTATTATGGATTATTTAATTTAATTAAATTTGCATATTTTAGTTTTGGGAGTCCCCAAAAAAATAGGTTGACATGAAAAACACAAGGTCAAAAAAACACTTAATTGTCTTTTTTTTTACCTAATTTGCTCAACGACTCTCAATGATTTGTTCAATTATTAATTTTTCCAAACCTCTCCTTTGCATGATGCTAATTCTGTGGTGACTGGTGGATTTCATATAAAATTATTTGAGCTTTTAATGCTCCACCTAGTGGCAAATAATGATTTTTTTTCATTCAGACCAATGCAAAAATGAAGTTTTCCCAGATCTGCGCAACAAGTGGAAGGTCCACATGAAACATTAGCACATTGCCCACCCTCTTGTAGGTCTTTTTGAAATGCAAATTAATTCTTTGACCCTAGGTTCCACATTTGTAGTGGTAAAAATATTCCCGGTAATGCAGCCCTAAACTCACAGCTTATCAGGCATTATGAGATGAAAATGAGACCAATCAACACAAAGGAGGGGTTTGGAAAAATGAATCTTTTGTGAGTCGTTGAGCAAGTAAGGTAAAAATAAATGCATATTATAAGACAATGAAATGTTTTTTCCAAAACCAAAAAATATGAACCATTCATTACCAATAATAGGTGCACTTTAGGTTTGTATATATTTATTTTTCAATATAGGAATATATTTACCTGTCTGTGTAAGCTCTCCAATTTCACAGTTGCTGTGATTGGGTAATCGGGGCAGAGATCCCAGTGATGCGTCCCACTGACCACGCCCACCCAGAGCCATGTGACTAATGAAGGGGGCCAAGAGGGGGTGAGAGGGCTTTCTGCAAAATTACAACCATAAAAGATGTGTTTGAAAGCTTTAAATCAGGAATATTGTGATACATCTGTGAAACGTTACCTATCAAAACATCACAGTAGGCCATGCATCGTAATGCAACAGGCAGCTCCACGTGAGCTTGTCATTACTAGATGCCTCCACAAGAGGGAGGCATGATAGAACTAATAATGCTAATATAATGTATGCAATAGAAGTAACTTAGTTCATTAAAAAAAGCTTGGTAAGCCTTTTAATTAATTATAAAACCACAAATACTTTATTTTTAAAGTGCATTTTGGTTTAGTCCGCAGTAATATTACAATGAAAAAAGTCTGCTTGTTTCTAAAAGAAAGTAATGCTCATTAATTGATGACAGCAGCATGTGCCAAAAACAGTGCATAAGCACTGATACTAAATTGCTAAATAATGGTATTATAATTACATGAAACATGCATCATTTTAATAATTACTGCATAGATTTAAAACAACCAAAGAACACAACTGGTAAGTACTTAGTATCTAACATACAGAGTATTATTCCCCTTTGCAGGCAGTTTTAAACATGCAGGAGATTTCTGAGAACAAGGGATGTCGAGTCACAATATTTTATTATAATGCATCTTCATTTTTAAGTCAAAACCCATCAGATCATCACGTCCAGTTGGATCAGGTCACAGAGTTGGGTCAGAGCAAATTTGAGTGTTTGTGAAGAACCAGAGCATGCTAAAGAGAAAGAGACAGAAGGATTTGTGGCTCAGGATTATTTTGTAATACATAAATCTCAGCCATCATGGGAATATTATGACTTGCTGTGCGTGATTAATAATTCTTGGAATACTCTGGACGAATGCATTTGTTGTGCCGTTGGTAAGAATACTACGATGAAACCATGGAAACACAACCATGTTATTTTAGGTAGCGTTACATTGATTGTTCACTGCTTCCGTAACCATGGCGACACGGCTCAGGGACAGATAAAAGATGAAATTAAATATTAATCTGATAATGACTCTTAAACTGCATGCCCTAAACCTGATAACCACACGCACACACTACACATTAAAGCATAAGCCCACATTAACACACCAGTCACTCGTGTTTATCAGCTGTAAGCTCAGAAAAAAAAAACCCACAATCCTCTAAAGTGAGGGACGAGTCAAATCAGTCCTGATTTTTTTAAATGATGTATTATGTGCTGTCTCAGTCATTTCTTTATATATTTGATATGACAGACAGACGCGTTCTTAGCTACATTTTTAGCATCATTCCTCCAGTCACATGATCCTTCAGAAATCATTCCAGTATTCTGATTGGCTGCTCAGAAACATTTATTATTATTATACTGAAAACAGTTGAATATTTTCTTTGATGAATAGAAAGCATTTTTCCTAAATAGAAATCTTTTGTAACATTATAAATGTCTTTATCATCACTTTTGATTAATTTAAACCATTCATTTAAAGTATTAATTTCTATATTTCTATTTCAGTTTTTTATATTAGAAAAAAATGTTTCCTGAACGGCAAATCAGCATCTTGGAATGATTTCTGGAGGATCATGTGACACTGAAGACTGAAGTAATGATGCTGAAAATTCAGCTTTGATCACAGAAATAAATTACATTTGAAAATATTTTAAAATAGCAAGTACTTATTTCAAATAATACAAATATTTCACAATATTACTGCTTTTGCTGTTTTTTAGTTCAAGTAAATGCAGGTTAAATATATATATATATATACACATTACTAGTCAAAAGTAGTTTTCAAAGACTAATATTTTTTAGATTAAATATATATATACAGATATGTAGATAATTTAGATGATTCACGTGATAGATGATTTACATATATGTATATATACAGTGGGTATGGAAAGTATTCAGAGACCTTAAATTTTTCACTCTGTTATATTGCAGCCATTTGCTAAAATAATCTAAGTTAATTTTTTTCCTCATTGATGTACACACAGCACCCCATATTCACATAAAAAAACACTGAATTGTTGACATTTTTGCAGATTTATTAAAAAAAAACCATAAGTTCATAGTCATAAGTATTCAGACCCGTTACTGTGACACTCATATATTTAACTCGGGTGCTGTCCATTTCTTCTGATCATCCTTGAGATGGTTCTGCACCTTCATTTGAGTCCAGCTGTGTTTGATTATACTGATTGGACTTGATTAGGAAAGCCACACACCTAAAGGACTCCAAGATTATGAAAAATAAGATTTTCTGGTCTGATGAGACCAAGATAGAATTTTTTGGCCTTAATTCTAAGTGGTATGTGTGGAGAAAACCAGGCACTGCTCATCAATACAGTACAGTCCAATACAGTCCCAACAGTGAAGCATGGTGGTGGCAGCATCATGCTGTGGGGGTGTTTTTCAGCTGCAGGGACAGGACGACTGCGGCCAAGTACAGGGATATCCTGGATGAAGACCTTCTCCAGAGTTTCTCAGGACCACAGACTGAGCCAAAGGTTTACCTTCTAACAATACAATGACCCCAAGCACACAGCTAAAATAACAAAAGAGTGACTTTAAAACAACTCTGTGACTGTTCCTGAATGGCCCAGCCAGAGCCCTGACTTAAACCCAGTTGATCATCTCTGGAGAGACCTAAAAATGGCTGTCCAACATTTACCATCCAACCTGACAGAACTGGAGAGGATCTGTAAGAAGGATCCCCAAATCCAGGTGTGAAAAACTTGATGCATCTTTCTCAATATTCAATCAAAAGGGTGCTTCTACTAAATACTGAGCAAAGGGTCTGAATACTTATGACCATGTGATATTTCAGTTTTTCTTTTTTAATAAATCTGCAAAAATGTCAACAATTCAGTGTTTTTCTGTCAATATGGGGTGCTGTGTGTACATTAATGGGGGAAAAATGAACTTAAATGATTTTAGCAAATGGCTGCAATATAACAAAGAGTGAAAATGTAAGGGGGTCTGAATACTTTCCGTACCCACTGTATATGAATATGTACCTCTTGTCTGATAGGACACAGTCTATGGCAGGTTTCTTGGTTTTGGGGATGGAGTACAGAGGGAAGCGGTCTCCATGCCGGATCATCACATGTACCGACAGCAGCCTGTAGTCAGCTGGACTGTGACCTACGACACAAATACTTCAGCACACGTCCGAGAGAGTCTTCAGGGGAGTGACAGAGAGATGATCTTACCCTCCCAGCCGTGCTCCGTGAGGTTGGGGTAATTACAGTACTGGTGAGTGTCTCGGATGGGGTCTGGGGCGGGAGGATCCGTGTGGAGGACTGGATTCACTCGCTTTCTGCTTTTACCAAGTGACCTTTGCTGTGCCACCAGATTGGTTGGAATGAGGTGCACTGGGGAAAGAAAGAAAGGACTATAAGAGTCATTAAGCACAAGCACACACTTTTTCCAGCTTCCTCCCTTCTGACCTCATAAAACAAACATTGAGACTGCACAGGGCTGCGGATTGTTAAATTTTGGGAAATGCCATGGTGTGGGCAGAGGGAGGAGCCTGGCAGGATATTTATTAACCAGTGACTGACAGCTACTAGAAAGTAGGTGCTATAATCCTTCAGTGTGATTAAGCTGCATACTTGCATTTTAAGTACAAATAAACAATGGCAGCAACTCACAATTATGATAAATCTCATTTTCTTGGAGTAAAGGAGCACTATATAACCATAACAATAATTACTGTCCAAATTTAGCATTTATAGAAACTAAGAGGCTTTAACAAATGGACCATAAAAAACGAAATTAAGAAAGTAAAAACTTAACTAACATTAAAAAATAAAATGTGAAAATAATGCATGATGTGATGCTTAAATAACATGAATTGTTTTAATAAAAAAAAAAAACAAGCATCATCCTGTAACTCCTCTTAAAGCATGCTTCAATCCATCAGGCATTGCTAACATTTTTCATTGTTCCTTTTATATAACAACTTGGCATAAATCTGAGCACTCTAGTCACTTCTAGGAATGAATTCCATTCACACTGGAAATATTAATGCACAATTATGAAAAATACTGCTCATTACAGATACACACAAAACAAATGAATGAATAAACTGTAACGGGCTGAAACACCAAACCCTAACCAACCATGAGTTAAACTCACCAGACAGAAGTATAACGGTTAGCTGGTTTATACGCACAGCGACGGACATTCTGGAGATGTTAAAGCGAGCATGTGCAGGTGTGTGTGCATGTGTTTGCACCTCATACTGGTTTTAATTCAGCATCAAACCCCATCTGACTCCTGTAAAAGCTGCCTGACCAATCACGCGAAAGCTCTGAGCTCTCAGCCAATCACAGCTCAGCCCAGTGCAGAGGCCAGCCACACAAAGAGCTCTTTGTAGCTGAAAGTCTGAGTATAGTGTATGAAGAGAATCACACACACCTAAACACAAACACAATAGACGCAAATCAAACAGGACGGACAGCGTTTGCTCTGCCGGTCGAGGCTGATATTGTGTGTGTTGTTGGCAGTGTGTGCTTCGGGGATGAAACCCACAACTCACTGGGATGAAAACCGGTCGTCTCTCATTCTTCACTTCTGTCTTTCTTGTTCTCGATGTATGGCCTCTTTCTCTCCGTCTCTACAGACCTTGAGCCTCTTTCTTTAAAACTACATCAGTCATGCTTGAGTGAGCTGAAGTGAAGAGAGGACGGCTAATTTAAGATGCGGTTCTGTCCCACATTCAGACAGCTTTCAGCTCTCGTTGGAGACACCACAAAGGAAAGGAATAAATTAGTTATGACCTCACACAGGGTACAAGAACCAGGCAATGTGAGGAAGACAGTAAGGATGAGAGACGCAGGCATTTAAGACACTTCAAATCATTAGGTGCAAAATGAACCAAGTGTGTAAACAGATGCTATCTTCTGAGCCTCTGCAGCTGGTCTCAAGGTAGTGAAATGCTTTAAGAACAGAACGATACTAGGAACCTGTTTAAGGTCAACACATGCATGTCTGAACACAACAAAAATTTGGCACTCTTATGTTGCCCTGTTGCTCAGACTGAGCTGTGATTGGCTGTGGCATGCAGAGGGCGGGTATTAGGAAGGTCGTTGACCAATCCCTGCTCACCTTGTCATGTTTGGTTTCATTCGTGTTGGCTTTGTAAATTCATACCATCTGTGCTTTTAAACAACTAAATTAGCAGGATTTTCCTGTAGCTGTCACTGTGACATGAAACGTTTAATCTGCTGATACATGCAGGGCTGATTTCTCAGACCACGGCCCTCGGTGAAAGAGGATTTTCAGGACATGGGGGTCTAATCTGTCTCGGAGGCCAATCTGACTGACCACTGCCTGAATACATAAACATTCATCTACTGCAAACCATATCCCTGCTGATGACTTGGGGACTACCAGGGTTTTTTTAAACTGCTTGGTTTCAGTTCTTAAAAATGAAACACATCTCTAATTTTCTCAATCTATTTTTTAAATGCATATTATACATCTGTTTGTGTGTATTTATTTATTTTTTTCCATTTTCATTTTTCATTTCATTAAATTTTTTACAAAATTCATTTTGACCCTGTAATTATTTATCAACGTGTCACTGGATTTTCCAGTGAAAACGACAAAGAGAGATTTTCTAATTAATAGAATTCATGTTATAGATCCTATTATAGACAACTTATCCATGCATGCCTTTACTTTTATTTTTTTTTGACCTTGTAATTTATTTATTTTTTTAATGAACATCTATTTTATTTTCGAAGATTTCAGTTACATTTTTTTCCATTATAACAATAACAAAACAAATAAAAAATAATAATAATAATTAAAAAAATATGTGTGTGTGTATATATATATATATATATATATATATATATATAAGAAGAAAAGGAAATACAGCACTAACATACTTTTTTAATGTCCATCAATTCCACAAAAGATTCACCGTCTAGAGTTTGTTCTTCAAGAAATAAGTAATCTTTTCTAAGGCAAGGCATGAGGTCATACCTTTTATCGATTCAGACACACTAGGACTTTCTTTCTTTTTTTTTTCTCAAGACCATGCAATTACACGTTTAGCTTAGAATTAACACATATGTAATATGCACAACCTGGGATCAAGAGGAATTACTTTACCAATAATTTGACTTATAATATTCAGAATTTTGGCCGAGAAGCAGTTAACTTTAGTTCAATCCCACATACAATGGAATAAAGTTCCCTTCTCTTGTTTACATTTGAAGCATATATCAGGAATATTTGGGTGGAAGTGATGTAACTTAGCTGGAGTGATATATTGTCTACTTAACCATTTATACTGAAGCAGTCTCAAATGGGTACTCATCGAGTTTGGGCTTTTAGACATGCCATTTTCCACTCTTCCTCAGCTATATCCGCCTGCAGGTCAGAACGCCATGCTGGAAGTCTGTCATTAAATGATTCTTTAGATTTAGCCACAAACTGTTTATACAACACAGAAACCTGACCTCTACCTCTCAAACAGTTAAGTGTAACATATGCCAAAGTAGAAAGGGGAGGCTCATTCAAACTTTGGCCTTTGAAGCTACGTAACTGCAAATACTCCATATACCAAACCTTGCTCTAATTTCTTCAAAAGACATAAAGTTTCCTTCATTGTAGAGATCAGACACCTTACTAATACCTTGAATTGACTAGATTTAAAAACCTGGATCGGCTCTGCCAGGACGGAGGTTTTCATTACCAAAAATAATTCATCTAAATGAGCAAGAGCCTCAATCCAAACTGTTATAGTATTTTCTGGTATATGGATTTTTAGTACCTTTAGTAACTTCTTAGGATCAGCTGAGGACCTTGTAATGTTTAATTGAAATTGAAGTTTTGTAGGTGCAATGGCAAGTCTTCTCATTCTTTTGCATTTAAGAGTGTGATCTGCAGATCTATAAAAGATGTTTGTTGGACATGCGCCCTGCCATACCATGATACACTTGAATGAAAGATGCTTGGTTGAAGTTTAGTACCATGGTGTGTCAAAGTACTGCCACGGTGCCTTTTTGTAGACACTTAAGAATTCATAATAACGTACTGACTATACAAAAAATGTATATTGAGAGTGTCTATGCTAGCCCTGTGTGATCCTAACATAATGTAGACATGATGCTGCCAACATACTCTTTTGTAAGCGTGTACAGACAAAATTAGTCTTTTTTTTTGTTTTGGTTTGCATTTTTTATATTTGCAGCCAGCTGAAAATGTGTTCTACTTAAATAGAGAACAATATATAGCATGTCTTCAAGGGAAATGGCTTTGTTTAGTGAGCTGAATGCAGTGTAATTGAGACTATATTCCCACTGGACACAAAACCCACACACTAAGAATGTAAATACAATTCAGCAAAGATTATATTCCCAGCTGACACACTAAACAAACATACACACCAGTCCCTGGAGAAACCTTAGAGTATGCATGAATAGCTGTACGTTCATACAGAGGAAATACGACTGAAAAGATGCATTGTGTTTCACACTTACAATACTGCAGGCTCAAACTCAGCACCGCCAGCAGCGCACCCACCACCAGAACCAGCATGAAACGGCTCCGCACCAGCATTGTCCTGTAATTGGTTCAGACGCCTGTCCATCAGCCATACATGCACGGGGCCTGTACTGTCACCTGGGAAATTAAGAGCAACGGAAACTTAATACTGCACACATACGAGAAACGCAACATGCATGCAACGCTTAGCAAATGCTGAAATGTTACAAAGACAAAATGCTCAATACAATCACTGCAAAGAGAACCACTGGATTTCTCCAAAAACACCACACAGGACTGCCAAAGCCTTGTGAAACACAAACTGACAAACCTACACACTGCACCAAGAGGCAACCTGTAATTTACCCTGGTCGCACCAAAGCAAAAACTACTATTAACTCTAAATACAGATAATAGCTGTGCCTTTAAATTCCTACATTGAGCTTTTTGAGCAAACCTACCGTGCGCACACTAACATGCACAGCTGATGAACTGAGCAGATGTTGAAAGCAGCCAGAGAGTATTAAACCACTTCCTACGCTACACCCTCACTCCTCCTCAAATATGCATTGAAATTTGCAAAATGTGACAAAACATTTCAGCTGCGGTTAGAGTGCATCACCTGATGGTATTCTTTGAACGCGTGCTTTACTCCGTCTAAAATTAGATTAACTTTCCGAGTAATTCTTATGCATGCTGTTTTATGGCCTTATTTAAAGGAGGCGATGTAAAATATTAATGCTTTCAAAATTTGCCAGGATTAGTGAAATAACCTAATGAAGCCTACAACAAACGAGAAATGCATGCACTCGTTGATAATAAACGTGTGTTTGGTTTCTAAAATAAAAAGTTTTACAGAAAAATTAATTACATTGTGTCAAGGTCATCAAGTTCATATTTTTGTATAAAAAGGCATGTGAGATTCTACAATTTGTGTGTTTACATACAATATATATACACATATACATACATACATTAAATATCATGACCAATCGATCCAAAATAAGTTTTTTGTGTACATATGTGTGTGCATGTATATATTTCAGAAAAATAGTGTATATATATATATATATTAAATAATTCTATAAATTACATGAATATACATGTACACACGTGCATATATACTGTATGTGTGTATATTTATATATGCATAATAAATATGCAAAGTACACACACATTATGCAAACAAAAAGTTTTATTTTGGATGCGATTAATAGTTCATTTTAGCACTAATACAGTACACACACACACACACACACGCTTTATTGCGTACCTATATTTTAAGTACTGTACCGTACACTTTATATTTTACTGCATCTTTCCGGATTTTAATGCATGTCTCTATATTTTTACGATTTTGTTTACAGGACTGCTTCGCAGGATTGTATTTCTTTCCATGCCATACGGAGAAGTTACAGATAACAGCTCGCATTCCAATAAATATCTGAACGAGTCGGATCTTCAAACTGCAGGATCGGCGCTGTATTCCTGCAAATATCGTGAAGAGGATCGGTTAACGATCAACATCGGCGGTCATCCGGGAGTCATGCAGAAGAATGAGAAGAACTCGTCTGGAAAACGGGAGAGCTGCAAGGAAATCTGAATGTAGAAGCAGCCCGCTGAGATGAGAGGATCAAGCGAGAGTAAAGACACGACAAGAGGAAAGCCGCTTTACCTGAGCGAACAGATCCGAGGGATTCCGTTCAGAGTCGAGCCGAGCCGTGATCCATCTGCCCCTGAAGAAAGAGCCGACTCAGCCCTGCTGTGAGCCTCTAACAACGTGTGTGTGTGTGTGTGTGTGTGTGTGTGTGTGTCAGACATATTATTTTTGCGTATTATTGCTCCCTCTGCTGGTCATAGATGGACAAAACACTGTTACATTGTTACATGTGAATGAGATACAGTGTACAGAAGTATAGTTACATGTAACGCTATTAGCTTACTATGTAATAATATACTAATACTAATTTCATTACAAAATAAATGTAATGTAAAAATGTAATCTGCTTTGAAAACTGACAAAGTATCACAAAGGAGGCTATATGTGAGTATTTGATTTCTTTGCCAAATTGCATTGACTGCTCTAAAACGTAAGACACCAATTTTTTAGGACACAGAAAAGGACACATATTACCTGGCTATAGATTTTGATTTCAAAACAGCATCATAGCTATTAAAACTAGGCCTATATTTTATTATTTTGAGTCTGTATATAACCACAGAAGTATAGCTGTTAAAGTCTGATTTGTTTGGTGGTTGTGCTTTAACTTAAATAATTATACTATAGGCCTAAGTGAAGAAGGATTTTAAAAGTGGTGTTGAGTACTACTGTAAAGTTAACCCTGCGTGCTTTAAATGTTATTGAATGCTTAACATTTGATAAAAATTGAGAAAACTCATCCAAAAGTAATTCAGTGTTATCAGTGAGTTATGTTAATGAAGTAATTTAAATAGTTGCTCTAGCGTACTATAAAATTTTAAATAGGGTACCTTGTCATCTGTATCCTATTACGTTACCAGAGAAGCTTCTCTATATAAAGCATATGGACCGAACTGTGAAAGATCTAGGACAAGAGCCATTGTGTACATTACAAGAGTTTTCTTTCAGAATCTTCCTCGGCCCAATTGAATTAATAATAAAATCAAGTTATGTGTGATTAAGATGATGCTGTAATGTTGTTATTGTCTGTTAAAAGCAACAACAACAAAATAAAACTGCTTATTTATATTTACACTGCAAATAAAGGATTGACTTAAAAAAAATTGTCAGCCAAAATGTCTAAAAGATTTTCTGGAAATGAAGAAAAAATTCTTGGTTTCAGAATAAAACAAGCAAAATAATCTTGTTTTCAGTACCCCATTGGCAGATTATTTAGCTTGTTCTAAGCAAAAAAAAACATCAATTTTACTTTTTTTTCTGAAAACAAGAAAATAATCCTTTGATTTAAGAATTTTGAGATATTTTGGCTGAAAACAGGAAACTGTATTTATTTTATTTTTTGCGCACTCAATGTCCTCACCAATGTCAAAAGCAAACCTTGGCCCTTGTATAGCCTGTGGAAACAGTGCAAGTCTATGAGATGTCCTCACTACTCACTATGTGCCCTCATGCACTTTGACCTGAAAACTATTAATGATCCACCAGAGGTGTTCTGGTTCTGGACATGTCCAAAGTATATATAAACTGTCTCTTGAATTTGACTGAGAGTGTGACCTACAAACAATGTTTACCCTTGCAGCAGACTGTACTTACTCCTTTTGAAGTATACTAGCAATAATAGTAAGCCTATTTATTTTGCAAGTAAGCTCAATTATATGTCTAGCTGCACTGTGTTATTTGCATTTCACACATAGTTTTTTCTTGTGTCTGCGCCACATTTGCTGACAGGAAGTTTCACAGTAATCTTTTTACAGTCTTTGTGTGTTTGTATAGCCTCCTGATTCTATTTTATTTGAACGTTTATTAGAGCGTGGGTGACTGACCCCAATGCAATGCATTTGTATATTTTTAGTAATTTGCTGCGTGTTTGTTCTTGGGCAACTCATTTCAGAGGTTAAAGTGGAGTTGTAAAGCAGCTCTAACAAGACAGTGTAGTATAGTTATTCAGTTCAAACCCTAAAGGGTTCATTATTAAAACAAGTTGAGGTTTGTAGAGAATATTGGGGCAGAAGGGAACTAGGATTCACACGTGCACACACACACACACACACACACACACACATTGACTGTCTATGACAGGTTTGCAAGTTAATGCATGTTTGCCACACTGACTCATACAGCCACAACCTGAAAGAACAGAAGATTGAATCACTTTAAATATAGATCCGCCTGATTGCACAGAATACACACAGTTCTGTTACTGATAGATGTGATAGAGATATACTGTGTCTTCATCTCAGCCTTTGTCTCTATCTCTCTTGAACACAGAAACAGTAGCCGCAAATGCCTCTGTTAACTATACATCTAATTATTTTGGCTGAATGTTTGAAGTTTGTTAATTACATTTTGCATATCTGATAATTGTTAGAGGATCTATTTTGTGATCATTTGATTTAGGGGAAGGAACCGTTTTGTGAAGATAGTTTACTGATCATCACCATGTTAATAAAACGATGACCTGTCCAGGTGAAATATAGTTAAGCAACACACTAGGCCGAATAATTCTTCTTAGTATGTTTACTATTTCTTATAATCAAACTTAAGTGCATGTCCACAGCCAGACAAGAATGCTATGATTTGTGGTCTATTTTCAGTAAGCCGTCCAGGGAAAGAGATAAAGGTGCTTTTAATTTGTTTTGTGCACAAAGTTATTGTTTGCTGTCAAAGCACAGTTTAAGATTTTCCATTTTGAATATGACATCAGGTTTTTTTTCTTCTCCAATTTGAAGATGCTGAAAGAAACAAGTAAAGGTCTAAAATTAACAATGACAGAACTTCAACTTAAAATGGTTCCTGAAAAAAAAAGTCTAGATATTGGGGGGGGGGGAATTCATTTCAATTAATCTCATCCAAAATATAAGTTTTCTTAAGTAATATATGTTTGTGTGTATTTATTATGTGTATATATATATATAGAGAAAATAATTATATTTGTATATATGTTATTTTTTATATCACTTATAAATATATACAAATATATACATGCATGTAATAATAAGCATAATAAATACACACAGTACACAGTACACATATATTATGTAAACAAGAAAAAAGAACAATAATAATTATTTTTAACAAAAAAGAATAAACACTTTCTTGAACCTAAGAGTGCAGCAGAAAGTCAAAAAGTATGTTCCCAGTATAATATGCATAAAATAATATCGTTTAGTTGTTTTTGGCAAAGTTTGTCATTTTTTATTTAAATGTAAATTTTATTGAATCCATGACGGTACTTTTTGTGCGAAAGGGCACTGATCACGTGAAAGGCGGGCTCTGAACTGGAATCGACCAATAGACGCTTTTGTTTTGCGGCCTCTGATTGGTCCGTGGAGCGCGTTTACGTAGCAGTGTGCGTGTGTGAGCGTACACGAAGAAGAAGTCGTCCGCACGCGGTGAACGTGCACGTTTTTATCCCCCTGGTTTGACCTGCCACTTGGATTTTGACCCAGAATAGGGGTTATGTAGTCAGCTCTCCACCGCACACTCACTTTCAGACCCACTATTGAAGGAGTAACGACCGTGGATCGATCAGCGAGGGTTTCTTGGAGGCGAAGCCGCGCCGCGACGCTTTCGAGGTCGTATAAAGTCACTAGAAACGGGCGCGACTCGCACCCTCCGCATGAGCTCCACACGGACTTTAACCTTGCTGCCCAGGCCGGTGCATCCCGGAGAGCATGAGCCGAGATGAGCCAGAGAGACACGCTGGTGCATCTGTTTGCTGGAGGGTAAGACTCTCTAAGCGACTACTTTAACTTGCATTAAACAAACATAGAGCTTAAAACAGCTTAGTGTATACTAATACTAATAATAGCTAACTGTTGTTATTAGAATGCATTATATCAACTAATAAACATATTAGTTCAAAATATATAACATTTAATTTTTGTAATAATTGTGTTTTTTGTCTTTATAAATACATTTTACTTATGTTTAAAAAGGTTACATTTACTGGGTTGGAATTTTTGTTAAAATTATATTTACAGCTTCTTCGTTATGTATGTGTATTTTTGTATAATTAAATATAAAACTGTATCCTTACTGTTCCTGCCTTAACGTCAACCATTTTAGACAACAATGTTGTTTTTGTTTGATCTGGATGAGAGTTCAGGGTTTGGATGATCTTACAGTAGCTTCAAAAAACTGTATATTTCTATTTATTTATGTGAGAGCAAAGTTAATTAGGCGCTGTCTTGTTGGGTTTACCAAGTCAAAATCATATGCTAATGTTTCTCCGAACTACCAAAGTCCAGTTGAAGCTCGATCGAAGCGGTGTTGAAGTATTTTTCCAGTATTTCATCATGCAATGTAGTTTACATAAATAATACTTTAGCATTCCCACTATAGATCTTAGATTAGATTCAACTTTATTGGCATTGTGCGGAGTACAAGTACATAATCAATGAAATGTAGTTGGCGTCTAACCAGAAAGTGCAAATACAGAATATATAATTACATAAATATATCTATTAGTTATAAATATGTGTATATACATCAGACTATATACACATACTGTACATACACAGAGTAAAGGAGGTCTGATTGCACACATCCAACTTTCCAAGACTGAATAAATCTGATGTAACTCCGAAACTGAACGCAGTTATAGAGTCATTCAGGGCTGATAACACAGTCTGAGTCTTCTTCTTCACTCTCTTGATTCTGAAACGGACAGAAAATCAACAAATCTATATATATAAACAATGCATTGTGGATTGCCAAAATAATTGGAAATAGAAGTATGTATGTGTTTGTTTTCTGGGCCTGATCTGTAATGTTAGTCTGCTTTCCTGAGCTGGCCTGTCATTGATATTCTGTGCCCATACTGATTATAGCATGTGCTCTAAATATCTGTCCTCAAATAATCCAACATGGAGTTTAAAATAGATCTATTGAATGGGACTCTCATGAACACGCTGTCTACATGACACTGCCAAATATCTCATCTTTATGTCCCCGCTACATCAAAGTGCACATCTTAGTGGTTTCATATATGAAAATAACAATCAGATGTACTTTGGGATTGCTGTATGATCAGGTTTTTGTTTTTACATGCAATGACACTATCTTAAGTGTTGTCATGGTACCAAATCTTCTGTATGCGGTACCGATACCAGTGAAAAAAATCACGGTTCTCGGTACCAAAGCATTAAAAAACACAATTTATACTAATAAAGTCAAACTAAAATAAAATATACAACTTTACAAACGTTACTTATTATACAAGTTCATAATGAATTAAATTTAAGCGCATTTTATTTTTTGGTAAATTAAGATGATTTACTATTAACATTAAAGATGCATATCGTGTGACTATTCATTCGTTAAGAACATACAGGATTCATATTTGAATCGACATTTGTTGACCGGGTACTCGGTATCACCCGTGCTGAAAAATAAATACGTTTACATGTATTAGTGCTGACTTGGTACCGAAGTACCGGGCTTTTTGACAACACTACTTTGTCTAATAAGCTGTTGCTGTAGCTTTAGATTGATTCAGTTGCCGTTTTTCCATTGGAAATCACTGATATCAGGTTGTTTTCGGCACGTGAGGGGTGGTTTGGGTTACTGTGTTTGCTGACCCACGTCTTGTGGCACGAGTGCAAGTGCTGGAGCCGATTAACTGACCCTCACCTTTCACATTAGGCTTGAAATTCTATAGCTCTTGTTTCCGCTAAATCCATGTTCGACTGAAGTCTCTTGGCTGTCAGATAAGAAGTCATGGGATGACTGACCCACATTGTGAGGTCAACTATTGACACACTTTCAGCCGATCCACAGAAACAGTGAGATTGTACTGTCCCTCAATTGTATTTATTGTGTTTTCTCTCAGATGTGGAGGCACGGTGGGTGCCATCCTGACCTGTCCGTTAGAGGTGGTGAAGACGAGGCTTCAGTCTTCCTCAATAACGCTTTGCATCTCTGAGGTGCATCTGAGCACCGTTAATGGAGCCAGCGTGGCACGTGTGGCTCCTCCGGGGCCCCTACATTGCCTCAGGTATGTTTAAACAAGTTAGAACTCTTTGCATTTTATAAATATATAAAATATAGTAGTTCAGCAATTGTTTACATTATACTATTACAATAATAGTTTTTGTTTACATTATATATTTGTGTATATTTATATACATGTGTGCGTTGAGTCTGCGTTGCATTGGCTCAGTGTTTTGTAAACATTTGCTCTATGGTGTGTGGGCCTTAAACCAAGTGTCCATCTTCCCTGCAAGAGGACACGCCCCCTTTCTGTCGACTCGGTCCAAAAATGTGGTCGTATTTCTTTACTTGCACCAACAAATGTGACTAAATAAAGTCAGAAGACAAGACAAAATAAGGAACATCTGTTTGCAGTCTAACAGTTCAAGTGCTGGTTGGTTATGCAATATAGAAGTAAATACGTTGCCAAAGCATAATTTCAGTGTTTATACTCCAAGAAGCCTAAAATGCCCTCTCTCTGCCACTTTCTTTCTGTTTTCTTTATAAAGAGACTGTTCACGGTGGTTTCCACTCCCCCTTACCCAACCAATCGCTGCCCTCACACTAAAACACTGTGTCCTGGTGCTTGGCTTTCGGCTGATGAGTGTGTGTGTGTGAATCACTGGTTAAAAACGGGCCCCTTGTCCTCTCAGTTTAGCTCGGGTTCTACATCACAGAAAGCTACCGAAATACTCAACACAAAGACATAGATAGACTTTGGTCCCATCTATCAATCAATGTGTAAATGATTGTGACATCACATACACTCCTTCGTGATTTATGGCTTGTTACGCAACTTGTCCATGTTGGCATAAGTCTATTTTAGCTTTGTGACACCTGATGTTGCATCTATTTATAAGTATCTATAAGTATTGTAGACTTTGATCAAACGCATGTCCTGTGACGTCAGCCATAGCAGGTATTGGAAGAGTTTTGGCCTTGATAACTCCAATTACATGGCTAGCTGTGTGTTATTACTTCCATTTAGTATTGTTCTCTTTCCTGATTTCCCTCATGTGAACCATTTTTTTGGTCAATCCTCCAGTTGAGGATCACTTGGGGTCAAGATTACATGGAGTAAAGCGATGTTATATCACAGACCTCAAAACTGCTAAATGTTGGCGTTCTGTTGATTTGACCTTTCTTTAACAATTCTTTTATGAATTTCTTTTACACTGTTTGTGTGATGATGATGATGATGTGTCAGGTATTTCTTTGTTTGAACCTGTTGTTCAGGGGTGTGTCTTAGTGGCTGAGCGAAGGATTACGAAAATATTTGGGTGATTCATAGAAAGAAACGTTTGTTATATTTAATTCCAAAACAATTCATTTTGTTTCACAGCTTTACAAAGAATGGAAAATATAAATAAGTATGAATAAGTATAATTAAGTATGTTTTAACATCAAAACATGGCCATATAGGGCAATAACATTTCATTTAATATAATTGCCATTATAATAAAACACCCATTTCTATCTACAAATATAGCAATATTGTTATTATTTTGTGCATATACATTTAACTCACAATGACAAAAACCTCAGTGTTCTTAAAATAGAATTAATTGCTCAATAAAATATTTTTTACCATTGATTTTTTTTGGAGTAAAATATAAGACACGTGTTTCCCAGGAACAAAATGATTGTTTTCCAGAGTGTTTTTCCTCGCACTTATTCTTTTAATATGTTTTTCTCTTTCTGTCTTTTTCAGATTAATTCTTGAGAAAGAAGGGCCTCGTTCTTTATTTCGGGGCCTGGGGCCAAATCTAATTGGAGTGGCTCCTTCACGGTGAGTGCTAATGTAGTTAAACGGGCAGATCGGTCTCACTGAGCTCTTACTGTAGGAACATGTAGTCCTGAACACTGAATCTGATGCAGAGTGACTGATGCAATCCTTGCTCAACCGGTATGGCTGCAAGTTTACACGGCTTAGGGAAAGACGCCCAGGCACAAGTTTGCATTCAGCATTCAGTTTATTTAAAAGTTCAGACATGCACTGCGCAGATTTGAGGAATTAAAATTAAAAATTAAAAAGAGTTCAGGGTAAACTGTCCCTTTAAGACTTGCAAAGTATTTTTTTCTAACCAATACAGTGCGTTTTCCAATAAAAGTTTATGAATGAATTCCTAGTCAACGTAAAGATGACAGCACACATGTGTTTTCCAGGCTATTAAAAGCTTATTTAATACCTGCTGATTAAACCAGGCCCTATACTTTTCTGCCACTCCAGTATTTTTGAGGTTTTCTGGAACAATGAAGATTATAACACACCGAGAGAACAATACGGCTTAAAAAGCAATTAAATAAATGACTGGGCATGATAAATGATGGTTTTAACATTTAGTGTCTGTATAAACAGATGTTTTATGTGCATGCGGTCAGGATAAAGCACTTGTCCAGTGATGCACGCATGATAAATCGGAGATGGACCTGTTACTTAAAGAGCAGCTTATGCAAACGCATGTGTTATATAGACAGAAAGGTGAGATCAAACCTGAGATTAGTTGCGGAGTGTGTGGAGAGTGTTTTCCTGTTGGAGTGATCACCATCCATTAGTGAAAAGCTTCAGGACACTACATTTGCAAACATTTGCAGTTACATGAGAGGTTTAGTTAGGAACATGTTGTCCTAATGAGCTGCTTACTGTACGTAGGCGGCATAATCATCCAGTGGTTGGTTCAGAAGGTGGGGAGCAACATTATATTGTGTTTGAACATGGTAGATGGTTTCTTTCCCTCTGGCTGGTCATTGACTGGTCAATCATCCATCTTGTTCCAGTTGTTTCCAAACCCAGCAGGAGCAAGTATGAGGTTAGTTTGTTACAGATAATGACCAATTTGGACCAGCTAATGATCAAATGTCCTGTTGCAAAGACCCTATTAAACCACCCTTAATGGTAAATGACTTGCTTGGTTTAGTAAATCTTCCAGTCCGATCATTTCTGTACTAAAAAAAACAAGAAGGAAAAAAAAAGCTGTATTATAAGATTTGCCAGCATTGCATTTATCCTTGGAAAATGTTGATCTTAGATTTGGTATTTGTGTTTGGAACATGGTAGATGGCTTCCAGCTGTTAGTTATCTGGTCAGTGGTCACTGACCACTAAACCAGCCAGCTTGTTCCAAAAACTACCTTATACTAGTCTGAGGTTGGTTTGTTGCAGATAATGACTGACTTGGACTAAAAAGATCATATGTGATTTACTTGCCCTGGCTGATTTAGTAAGCCCTTCGTTCATCTTCTGAACACAAATTAAGACATTTTTGATCAAATCTGAGAGCCTCCATAGACCGCAATGCACCGCAGTGTTCCCAGGCCAGAAATGTAGCAAGGACATCGCTAAAATAATCCACGTGACATCAGGGGATCAACTGTAATTTTAAAAAGCTACAAGACACTTTTTTTGCACTAACCAAACCATAACAATAATAGATAAGAGTCTAGCTTTTTTATTGGAGCAAGTTGGTTGGTCGATCAGTCAGTGATCACCTCAGACCAGCAGGAAACAAACTAGCATCATGTCTAAGATAATGGATGGTTTGCTCATCTTTTGTTGATGTGGAGTTCAACTGGTTTATATGGTTAGCGTCTCACACTGACCGAAGTGGTCCCAACCAGCCTGACCAGCCCGCTGTAGTTCAGTGGGGTGTAATAACATTGCTGCTGTGTTTTCAGGGCCATCTACTTCGCCGCCTATTCCAGCTCAAAGGAGAGACTGAACTGTGTGTTTGAACCAGACTCCACGCAGGTGCACATGACCTCTGCTGGGATTGCAGGTAACTTCCTCGATATATCCCCATGCAATCAAACTACATCCCGTTTCCTCGGTTTTGATGGGCTCATAAAATATGAAGTGTTTATTGCTTTAATTGCATGTGTACTTATGTGTAGTGAATTGGAGTCGCAGCTGTTTCTGTTTGTTCCATGCTGGATGTCTGAGTAACAGGCCAGTAAATGTCACTGCACTCAATAAAGATCCGGCACACGGCCAGAAGAGTGTGTCTCTTCTCACCTGTCGCCAGGGAGGGCTTAGATTCACGCTCATTGTTCTACGCTAGAATTCTCTTACACCTTTTAAGCTGCTTTTTCATTGTTTATGAAGATGTTAGATAGAAAGTCACCCAGAAGAAAAAGTGAGATATTGTGCAATATTTGTTTGAAAACTAGGGCAGTAACTCTGAGCCGCAATGTTTTCCTCCTAACAGTGAGTGAATTCAATGCTATATATATATAACTGTGCTCACATTTGGCAAAGATTTAGTGCAGCTGGACACTTTGAATCAGGTTTCAAATTCAAGATGAAGAAAAACAAGCACGCGTATATTGTGGTTATTTAGGATTTAAAAAAATATGGACAATAATGAAAAGTAATTTGGATGATTTTAGTCAAAATTATTGCTATGCTTTCTGTTCTTTAATGGTGACACTAATAAACCCAAAATCTTGCCGACCCTAAACTTTTTATTTATAGAAATAGTATGAAAGTAGCTAATTGTGCAGAATATCTGTTAGGTTGGCACATTTTAATCTTTCCTCTTCTACTCCATTCAGGTTTCACAGCCATAACGGCAACCAACCCGATTTGGTTGATTAAGACGCGCCTACAGTTGGACGCCAGGTAAAGTAGCAACAGATGTGTGACTTTATAAAACGGGATTGATTACTATTCTCTTAGTGGCTGATGATTCCAGATATACATTTTGTGTTTGACTCACTAAAGTGTGTTATGTACTTCACAGGAAACGTGGGGAGCGTCGCATGAATGCTTTTGAGTGTGTGCGGCGTGTGTATCAGACGGATGGGCTGCGCGGGTTTTACCGCGGCATGTCTGCCTCTTATGCGGGCATCTCAGAGACTGTGATTCACTTTGTGATCTATGAAAGCATAAAACGGCGTCTTTTAGAGGCCAAAGCAGCAACGCACATGGATGGGGCTGAGGACACAGCCAAAGACGCGTCGGACTTCGTGGGCATGATGCTGGCAGCCGCCACTTCCAAGACCTGCGCCACCTCTATAGCCTATCCACACGGTGAGCATGTGCTTGTGTATTTTACCATCAGAGTACCATATCTTTATCAAATCTGCATGAAACATGTGACATACATTACCATTCAAAAGATTTTTATACTTTTATTAAAGCAAGGATTTCTTAAGTTCTTAAAGGTGCTGCATGTACATGTTTGACTCTACTAAAGCATACAAATACCATATTTTGTTTGCAGATACTTAAGTAACATTATAGTTAACATGCTTGTTTATTTGAAAAACAAAGCTAATCAGTTATTCTTCTTTGAAAATTAGCGTTCCGGGCCACCTTTGTTTTGCTCTCTGTAACCCACCCACTACCAGTTTGCCCATTTAGGGTGTACTCACACTAGGCATGTTGTCTGAAAAAAACTGCAGTGTATTTTACTGTTTAAACATTTTTAAAACCATATACGTTTACTTGAGATGCAAAATTAAGGAAGAAGGCATGTTTTGTTTTTTTTGCTAAATTGGACAGAATTTAGTAAGTTTACATTGGGGTGGGCGATATACCAGTAGACCCGATTAACCGGTAGAAATTTGTCAACTGATAGAGACTTTGGTCTATCGTCTTAATCGCGGTTGAGATCACATGATATTGCACGTTACGTAACCACACAATACACATTAACTTAGACAATGGAAGAAGCAGTGTTTTCAACTTATCGACTTTTTGTCGATTTTGCTTGCACCTAAATCTAGTGACTTCTTGGACAAACCTCAGCGAGTCTCTGGTAGTGCAGTGCCCACGCGAGCTCTTGTTTTCCTAGCGTGCCCGCCCCTGCGCGGTGGAAACGGGACATTCTAAAACGCTTAACGTTAAAAATGCTGAATGTGGCTTAACGCACCTAAAAACTGACAAGGGAAGCCCAGATTTCTGTCAAACCTTCCTTGTAATAATCACTAACTACTGTCAAAACAACGAGCCCATGTTCGACAGATAAAGTGAATAATATTACGTTAAGCGTTTTCTCCGCTTAACGTAACAGACCCGCTAGATTTAAAACAGCACAGCCAGAGAAGGATCGGACACAACTGTTTTGTTTGTATCAACCAAAAATGTCTGTTTCGTGGTCTGTTGAGGAAGTACAGACGTTCCTCTCGTTGATAGCTGAGGAGCGGATCCAGCGAGTGCTTGATGGGGCGACGCAGAATGAAAAATGCTCTATTGTTGTGTGTTTGTTTGTGGCGCGTTAATGATGATGTCACGGCAGTAGAGGCGGCGCAACTATAACGACAGGTGAATAATCCCGCCCACTCTATTGCGGTACTAAACTGCAGTAGAAGCGCAAACCGAGCCGAACTGAGCCATGCCGAGTCGTACCACGCAGCCATTACAGTAAACAGTACGGTTGTTTAAATAAAATGACATTATATGAAACCGTTTTTTGTGTTTGAATTTTTATTTAAATTGCTATATTGTGTGATGTATCGTTGTTGAGGTAGAAAATTGCTTCTTCCGTGAGAGAAGATTTTGGTTATATCCCCCACCCCTAAGTTTACATTTAAAAATAATCAATGCTGTTTGAAATCTTTTTTTTCCTTTTAAATGGAATAGAAAATGTACATTTCATCTACTCACCCTCATGTTGTTTCGACCTTGCATGAAAATGTTTTTCGGGGTGAGTAATAGATGACATAATTTTTGATTCTGAGGGATCTCTTCAAGTTAATCTTCTGAGCCTGTTTGCAGATATTAATCTTTCTTTTAATCATAAACTCACTAAATTTTGATCCGTTTCACTGTAAACTTTTTTTGCTTCTCGGGTAAATACCTTGATACCTTGAAGACAAAAAAATCTTACTGACCTCAAATGTTTGAATTTTAAATAAAATTGTAAAAAAAAAAAATGTATAATTTCAAGTTGATTAATGATGGTTTGTAACCAGTATTTGTTTTTATCTCTTTCTTTCTGCAGAGGTAATCCGTACACGGCTTAGGGAAGAAGGTAACAAGTACCGCTCGTTCTTCCAGAGCCTCAACCTAGTATTTAGAGAGGAAAGCTATCGTGCTCTTTACCGAGGACTCACCACACACCTGGTCAGACAGATCCCCAACACAGCCATCATGATGTGCACCTACGAGTTCGTCGTCTACCTGTTCAAAGGCTAAACATTGACATAAGTTGCCTCAGTATTCACGGACAAAAAGTTCTGTGGTTTCGTTCACAATTTGGCAGTGCCTTTTGAGAGAACGGTGTTAGAAGAAAAAGGTGGTGTGTAGAAAGCAATGTTCTTGTTTCTTGGATTTTCAGAACGTTCTTTTAACGTTCCTCAAAATGATGCTGCTTCTAAAAAGCCTTGACACTCGGCCTCCTCAGAGTTTGTTTTTTCCATCTCAAACAGCACCTCACGTCAGATTGCTCTGGTATGTGGATTCAGAAGGTTATTTTGCTGGTAGATCATTGAAGGTTTTGTCTGGCCTGTCGCTGTGCTGTAATGGCAATCAAAGCTTCACTGGATTTTCTCGAGCTTTGAACTGGAAAGGAATCGGAGGATCCAAGCTGAGGCCTGCTTCTTGTTTAGGAACAGCCAGTCAGGGTGCACTTACACCATGCAATGCAAAAATCATATAACTGAGACCGTGCACACACATGTATGCAAGAAAAAGATGTCTAAGAGTGTTTAGTTGTTGGACGCTGTACAGGTGATTGTGTGCTAGTCTCATATTTGTGTGTTTGCTACAAATGTTTGACCCTAATACATGAATGTAACAATAATTGCAGCCAAAATAGGTTGTTAGCACAAAAAACTTTAATAAATGAATATATATACTCATCTGCAACATTACTAATGAAAGAAGGAATACTCATTCATAAAGGTAAGCAAGTATTATGCAAGAAAGACCTTGCACTGTAACACAAGAGAAGTTTCTTTTTTTGGTGGACATGTTGCACCCCCATCCCAAAAACACACAATGAGCACCAAAAAAAAATGTTTGTGGCCATAGAAAAGATTCTCACGCTGCAAAAGAAAACAGCATTTTGGTTTTTTTGCATTAGAAATATCAAGACATCCTCTGAATAAGATCACTTTGGTTGAGAAGCAAAACTGCATTAGATGTTAAGATTTTAGACAATGTATTATTAAATCATTATGCCTATTATAATATTTCATATAGCACAAACCTGTTTTGTTAGATTTATAAACTAGTTAAATGCAGTGCATATTTACTAAGTCTGTATTTTTATTATGTTTATGTTTTTGTTTCTCAATTTTTAAGTGAAATCTTATTTTACAAGAATGTTTTGGTTATTTTCATGAAAAGACTAAAATACTGCTAAAAGAGTATTTCAGGGTAGAAATAAAAAGTTATTAAAATTTAAAATGCTGTCTAAATTCGTATTTTTACTCTATGAGGCGGTTTTGTATCTTGTTCTCTCACACTTACACCTTTATGATGCGTCACGAGTCCAGGGTTTTGTTTTTTTTATTTTATCCTCCAGTGTTTGATGGTTTTGTTTACAGTCAGTTTGCTGTGACCTGCTCTGTTGTCACTGTTTGTTAGGACATTAATATTCAGCAGTTGATCATTTGGAAAAATAAATGCATAAAAAAAAACAAAGATGGACATGCATGAAGATTGTTTTTCTCTCTCTCTCTCTCTCTCTCTCTTAAAGTTAGGAATTTCTGATATGTGTTTTTAGACGTATTTTATTTTTGCTTCCTCACACGCACCGAGACATTTTGTGTGACACCTGTAAAATCGGGAGATGTGTGCATGAATTGCTTTTACAATTGATGCAGCAGGGCCGGCCAAACTGCTGTAGTTTGGGTCGGATTTACATGAGAGGAAACCAGTTTAGTTGTCCATGCAGGTAAGAAATTCATGAAATATGGCGGTAGTTGATTTAAATTTTCCTGTGTTAAAAAAATCTGCTGAAGATTGCTTAAATGTAAACTGTAGTGAACAGAGGTGCTTATCAGGTTCTTTTGGGAAGTTTTTAGTTATACTTTTTTCTTTTTTTTTCACAAAACCTTATCACGCTTACTAGTAAAATTAACAGGTAATTATAACGAATCAGTAAATTTCATTGCATTTTTATGGAATCATTCCTAGTGTAATAGTGTTTTTTATATATAATTAGTAATTAATTTATGTAAGGTTATGCACACTGTCTTTCCCATTTTAATTCCTAACCAAATAACACATAATCTGACCCTCCACAGACAGCAATACATATGTTGATCCCAGCTCCTAAAACAGCAGTGGATCAACTTTTTCGATGTTAGGAGAATGCTTTTTTGCACAAAGAAAACAAGAAATAACGATATACTCAGCCATTCTTCTCTCCTGATATACGTCTTGCGCTATTTTAGAGAATATCACAACACAAGCGTGCTTCCCTCTTGGCTTGAACAACCACAGATTGCACAGGCATGTGTATTTCCCCGGATGTAAACGAGGCAGGTTAGTCAAATATCTTGAAGTTTGCATATGCGTTCCAATACTCTCTAAATGGCGAAAGACGTAAGTCAAGGAAGAATGGTAGAGTGAATTATTTTATTTTTGTTTTCTTTGCGCAAAAAAAAAAGTATTCACATGTTGTGTTGTGAAGTGAAGTTGATCCACTGATGTTACATGGACCGTTTACGATTCTGGATCTGGGATCATTTCAGTTGTGTTGCTGTCTATGGAGGGACAGATAGCTCTCTGATATCATCAAAAATATCTTTATTTGTGTTCTGAAGATGAACGAAGGTGTTATGGGGTTGGAACGACATGAGGGTGAGTAATTAATGACAGAATTTTCATTGTTAGGTGAACTAACCCTTTAAGTCATTTGCGATTTCTTATTAAAAGAACCTGCTGGTTAGTATTTACAGGAAGGTTTTAAGCAGTGAAGCGTAACCCACATAGCATGTGTACGTCTGCAAGATGTCTGTTAAAGATCTGGAAAGCATCTGCTGTCTAAAAACGTCTGGCAGACATCTTTCAGATGTCAGTTTTACATACATTCTAAATCCTAAACATCTTAAAGACATTTAAAGGAGACGTCCAATAGATGTATTGCAGATGAGCAAACAACCTAAATAATACGTCTTGCAGATGTAAAGGCAGACGTCAGTTAGATGTCTCCTAGATGTACTTGTGCTATCAGGGAATGTGCCATTTTCTTTTTTTTTAGAGCTTTAAGTTTTGTACATCGACCTGTTCCAGGAGGCGGGGCTTAGAGGAGAAACAATGACGTACACTACAGTATGTGGGAAATGTGTGCTTTTAACCTTAAACCGTATAAACACATTGCATTACACCACATACACCATGTTCTTTTAGCAACATCATGCGACCCCTTTAAGTTAATACACTCACTCTGTCGAGTTTTTGTTCAGGTATGTTTAGCACGAATCATCTCATCATAACAAAGTGTTGACGCGATTAAAATAAGACATTCATTGACAATTACATACGAGTTCACAGTGAACTAAGATGAGTGGCAGCTTTTAATGATTATAAACAGAGTGCTCTTCGTATCAAAGCACCCTCAGTGAGTTATTATTGGAGCCGGAGCTTGAATTTAAGTATCTTCACAACAAAATGAATTGCAAATTTTTTGTGACCAAATCCATCCATTATGATAACGGCCCGTAGATTTATTTTAGATATAATTATTATTATTAGTAGTATATGTAGTGAAAAGAGCAGGTTTTTTTTTTTTTTTAAATTGAGTAGAACAGGTTTTGTTTTTCCTGGAAAGACATGTCAGTTGAACAATCGTTATGTTATTAAACAAATATCAGACTCACAGTATTTATACCCGTACTGCCTCGTTATACTTCCTTGAGAAAGTCTGGGTATGAGTTCCAGTTTTTTTCCGATCTGTAAAAAAAAGGTAAAGAATTGGTTTGTTTTACTGATGTGGCTACTATTCCTATGCAAGCCTGTTACTACCATCAGATAACATACAAAATAAGATCATTTCTGTTTGTTTGGTAGACCTACTGAGTGCTGAGATTTGGTAACTATGGCTTTGGTTAAAGCATGAGTTTTATTTGGTCTACCTTTGTTAGTGAGGTACAGGTACTGTACTGAACTGCTTTTTGCTGCATGTCTGTTTTTGTATTACTGTTTGCGTGTTAAAGTGTGGCTTTGTACAGAACTGGTGATCCTTTAAAAGCATTTTACTCATTGTTAGAGGTACTTGCTGTTGGTTTCCTTCTCTTTCTCTGTCGTTTAAAGGTGGAATAGGCCACCTTTAAAGATGTTTTACAGATGTTTTAATATGAAAATATCTGTTATTTGGGGGAAAGCTGTAAAGCAAATCATATCTGAATAGTGTTTCTGCTTAAAAGATCCAAAGATAATTGCTTTGTCATATTTTCATATTTTAAAAAGAAGTCACTTAAAATGATCTATTTGTGTGTGTATTAAGCATTTCTATCTTGTAACAGGCCTGGTGAAATAAAAGTATTGTTTAATAGTATAATAGTCAAACTCAAATAAATGTTTGGCTAGGTACCTGGACTTTGTAAAATCTTTTCATAGAGTATTCATACTTTTACTGTTTGAACTTTTACGCACCTGTTTGTTCACTCTGTCAGGCTGGAATGGAAATTAATCAAAATGACACAAAATGTATTAAAAATAAATAAATCTGTAAAGTAAATATACAAAATGAGAAGGTGTCTTGAAGTATTGTCCATGTTGACTGGAATTCTGATAAAAGTGATAATATGTTTTCTTTCTTTTTACAGGATAGAGGCTGAGAATCTGTTCATCTTTGAGAAGACTGCAAGAAGAACTAAAGACGAACACCTGAAAGCTGAGATGATGGAGACGCTGCAGAAGACGTGTGTGGAGTGTGATGTTTGCGCTCCAGAGAAGAACAGAGCTGTAAAGTCCTGTCTGCAGTGCTTGGCCTCCTTCTGTCAAACTCACCTGCAGCTTCACTATCAGTCTCCTGCGTTCATGAAGCACAAACTAGTCGAAGCCTCCACACCCATGGAGGAGAACATCTGTCTCAGTCACGGGAAACCTCTGGATATTTACTGTCAGGATGACCGTCAATGCACTTGTTGCTTGTGTATGATTGACAGTCATAAAAACCACAATATGGTGTCTGTGGATTCAGAATGGACTAGCAAAAAGGTATATGTTTATCTATTGATGATATTATTAATAACAATCATTTGCACCCCTAAACGGGAAAGGTGTTATGTCTGCTTTTGCCTGTTATTTAATTTATTTATTTTTATATTAACATCCTCAGCAAGAGTTAAAGAAGATAACAGAGACGTGTCAGAAGCTGATCGAGGAGCGAGAGAGAAGTCACGAAGATCTTAATGAAGCTGTGAAGCTCCTTAAAGTATGTTTCTTTACACGTTCTTTATATCTTGAAGTTAAGTGTTTTCTTGTGTTTTAAATGTAATGAAGGTGAACAGTATCTAGGGGCTTTAAAGATGAACTAGTTTACTGTCTGACTTAGTACAGAGGCATCTTGCATTTTAGCTAAGAATTTGAGGATGTATGTAAAAATAATTGCTCAAATTAAGTGCATTAATTGAGTCACAACCATTATCTGCATGATCACAGTTTTTGTCTCCAACAGAGTTCAGCAGAAGAGGCCGTGGAGAACATTGAGAAGGACTTCACTGAGCTCATCTGCTCTCTGGAGAAGAAACACTCTGAGATTAAAGAGCAGATCAGAGCTCAGGAGAAGACTGAGATAGATCGAGCAGAGGAACTTCACAAACATCTGGATCAAGAGCTGACAGAACTCAGAGAAAGACAAGCAGAGATTGAGACACTTCTGATTACTGATGATCAGATCCATTGTCTGAAGGTATGATCCAGAAATGTTAAATGAAACACTTGTTTTCAAGTCTGAATTATTTGTCTCGTTTCAGAGCTTTCAGTCCATGTGTGCTTTACCAAGATTTGAAGATGTTACCAGCATCACTCAACACACTCATCTGTCTTTTAAAGACATTTCAATATCAGCGTTCAGAGAGGTTTTGGAGGACATCTGTCAACAGCAAGCAAACAGAATATCTCAAAAAGGTCTGCTGTTTTGACATGTTCATGCTGCCCCGCTTCATATTCTCTGAATGAAACCCAATACTTCCTTACTAATTTTAGGAGCCTGATTCCAAGAATTGTGGATGTTTTGCTTGAGGATGTCATAGTTTCTAAAAAAAATCCTTTATACTTTAATCACCAGAAAAAACACCACAAAGACAGATCCCAACTTCCCATGTTTCTGATGACATTGTTTTAAGCCTAATATTGTGTTTTATGCCTAATCTGTGAGTGACATTCAAACAATAAAAAAAAACAAATATGGAGAATTTCATGTAAAGTTCTTAATATTAAAAGTAATATCTGAACATATTTTCCAATCCTTTGCATATTGTAAGTTGAATTGCACATAGCCCGTTTTACTTGTGTTAAGTGCATTTTAAGGATCTTCTTTCTTGTTTTGTAATGAGATGACTAAGCCACCAAGTTAATCACACGTTTGTTTCTTGCTGTCTCTTTAGTGTCACATATTCACGTTTCAAAGCCTCTAGAGCCAAAGACTCCTGATGATTTTTTGCAGTGTAAGTATTGAGCAAACACTCATTGATTGATAATTATCAGTGAATATGATCTGTTACAATGTGACCATTTTGGAACCTAAGTGTATTTTGTTCAATATTAGTTTTTTCTCCATTCATCCTCCTCAGATTTCTGTCAACTTCATCTGGATCCAAACACTGCACACAAAAACCTCAAGCTGTCAGAAGAGAACAGAAAAGTATCGTGTTCAAATACAGTCCAGCAATATCCTGATCACCCAGAGCGATTTGATACGTACTTCTACATCATGTGTAGAGAGGGTTTGTGCGGTCGCTGTTACTGGGAGGTTGAGTGCAGTGGGAGTGATTGGGCTGTAGCAGTTTGTTACAAAGGAATTGGACGTAAAGGAATCAGTGATGACTGTAATCTTGGCTCCAACAAAATGTCCTGGAGATTGTCTCGTGACTGTATCACTCATGACAAGAAGCAAATCTCAATCCCTGCTCTCTCCTCCTCTAGAATAGGAGTGTATCTGGATCACAGAGCAGGATCTCTGTCCTTCTACAGCGTCTCTGACACAATGACTCTCCTACACAGAGTCCAGACCACATTCACCGAACCACTCTACCCTGCTTTTTATACTTATGTAAATTCATCTGCCAGAATCATCGAGCAGAGCAGAGCTGAGGACAGCTTAGGTAGACTGCTGAATATGATTTAGATTCTGAAATCTTAAAATGAATGCGTGTAAAAATAATTTAAGTGAACGTTTTGCAAATAACACATTTCGAGAGGAACGCAGTACGAATTAATCAAACACAGCTGGTAGCCCATCAGCTAATCATTCCCAATCATTCTCACCCAATCGATTCTTTTCCCATTCACAATAAAAACCCCAGCCTTCATCCCTTCTGCATCTCGCTTTAAGCATCCCCCCTCCTCCCCTTCTCCGCCTGCTTTTCAGTTCACGCCTTCTGGGGGAGCAGTCTGGGACCGAGCCGAGCTTCGAACCCTTGCCCACACTAGGCTTCATACCACTAGGGTTCGGGGTTCACCGTTCTCCCTCGCTAAACCATTAATGAGGAAAGCGTGAACTCTTGAAATGTAAATTTAATTTTTAGTTTGGCTGATCAAAGGGCATGATTTTTTTTACATGTAAACAATGAAAAGGAATATAAAGAACTTAAAACTCTTTATAAAAGATAAAAAGTAAAAAATGACTATTTATGCCATTGTTGGGGAGAAACTAGTTACATATAATGGCATTGCATAATTTAATTACAAAATAAATGTAACTGATATTATTATGAAAATGTGTGCCATTAAATTAAAGTTACTTGTTACATGGGATATTTTCATGCACATACAGATTTAATTGATTTCTTTCCCAAATTTCTTTTCAAACATCCCTAAAATATTAGACACCAAAGTTTGAAGAGTTCACAAAATAGTACACAGAAAGAGAGGCAAAGCCAAAAAAAAGCAAAAAAAAAAAATGGTGTGGGGCTGGCAGAGCAGGAGGCCACCAGAGTCGAACAGGTAAGGCAGCTGATTTTCTTGATGGTTCAGTTAGGATGACTAAGGTGAAGTTTCATAAGTGGACTCTGGAGGTTCCAGGACTTAGGTTCCAGGTTCCTGAGTGGCCTCTAAGGCTTCTCGGACTGCAGCAGACTCTGGAGTGAACTCTGAAAACTGAAAATTGGAGCAGGTTCAAGAGTAGACTTTTGGGGACTCTCGAACTGGAGAGTACTCTGGTATTGCCCATGCCCACAGGACAGCCGTGAGATAATAGGTGAAGACGACCTTCATGATTATGACAGCAGCAGTTAAATCAGGAAGCCCAGACCACCGAACCTGGGATCAAAGTCGGGTCCTCGAGGACCACTGGACCACCGGAGTCAGCTTCTCAAGGAATGGGGACCACCAGAAACGAATCCTCCCGGATTACCGAACTTTAGACTGTCAGAGTCGGGTCCTTCAGGACCACCATACCTGGAATCATCATAGCATCATTGGGACCTTGGGAGTCGAGACCACCAAAGTTGGGTCCTCCAGGACCACTGAAGGAGTCTTTGCTGCCCTCCTCCTTCTCAACCTCCTCTTCTCTGTGGGAGTCAGAAGGCCAGGGCTGGTGGGAAAATCTCTGCTGAACGTTTCTGGTTGGCCAGGTGTTTCTGGTTAGCCCACTGACCAAAGAAGATATCTGGTGAAGCCCCAAAAGTCCAAGACTCTGTGTCCCTCCATCTCTCAGTGGGACAGAGGATCATCCAGGCACGCATTAAGAAATCCTTGAGCGCCTCATCATTGTATTCAAGTCCCATCACAAGGCTCCAAAAGGTTTGGGCAAAATGTACAACATCCATCCCCTGTTGCCTCAACGCCATAAAAGTCTGGTGTGAGGCTATTCGTTCCTTTCTAGTGGCAGGAGGGGTAATCCGAAGAGCCATTGTCCAAATAAAAAGAAAAAAACAAATGAGCAAACTGCTGGATCTAGAAGTGGATGCATTATTTTGTCACAGGATACCAGGGAAACAAAAATAGATCCAAGCACAGTGTTTAATTGTGATCAAAAATTAAGAATACAAAAACAAAGCACCAGGCAAATGGTAACAACATAACAAGTACAATAGTGCAGCAACAAAAGACTTATGCTGCATTACAGGGAACCCGTAACCTGTGTTTTTCCAACCTTCTACCCATGAAAGTGCACTGGAACGGAAGTCAAACCCGTGACTTCCCACCCGTGAACTCATACTAGATGTATTTACTCCCAGTTCCGAGCTCTGACTTCACATAGCCTGCAAAACAACAATGGCAGCCCCTATGGATGCGGTGTTTATGCAAGTGGTACTCTAAAAATAAAAGGTATAGTAGCTCCTCTTGCCTTATGTGCCATTTTTCCTCCTCCGTTTCCTTCAAATAAGCAAGGAAAGCACCTTTGGCGATGGAAATGATTGAAAATGAGCATAAGACACACTGGTTTGTTTACATCTAGTTACCTTGCACTCAGGCAGTTTGGCGTGACTTGCCTGGAACGCTACAAAGTCGTGAGTCGTGGTTTGAAGTCGTAACTTGCGGGCTCAAAAACCCAAGTAGGTCTCGCTGCCTACCACAACATCCAGGGGGCGTTGTTGGATCCACATCTAGGAGATGGAGAATGGTTGGTTTAGGGGTGGAGATGGCTAAGTTTAGGGATTAGGGGTAGGTTTAGGTATATTAAGCATAGAGTAGTTGGATCTTTTTCCATCTACGCCCCCTGGATCTTGCAGTCTGCAGAGAAACGCTCCAAAAACCTGCCTGGAACGCAGCATAAGTGAGTGTGGTATAAATATTAAAGAGTTACCTACAGCTTGTGATCATCAAAACAGAAAGACAGGACAAAGGACCTTGAGAAACAGTGAACAAGGAAAGGGCCATCAAGTGGCCAGTCCAGTGCACAGCAACCAGATGCTGTGACAGTTTCATGTCAAATTAACTTTTGTATAATTTATCAGATTAATTTTTAATTTTTAACAGGACTTGTAGTGTGGGAGGAGAGGTTTATTTACCAAAGCTTGACTGTCAGGGTTATATTCTGTTTTCTGTTTCAGTGTGAGCATGTCGAAGAGGTCTTTACCCTCTTTTTATGGATTTTATTGACATGCAGATGTTTTAAATTATATTTTAATACGAGATGATCTGTGTTATTATAATAAACTCTTTGTATTAATTTAATTGACTCTTTATAGTTTTTGTGTCTTTCAACTTTGCTGTGCCAAAGTTTATCTGGATGAAAAAAACAGAATAAAAAAACAATTAAGTATTAACACCAAATATTTTTATCATCTTCCCCTTTTTAACTATTAGATTTTAAATATTGCCTATATTGTTTTTATTATGAAGTTATATTTCTGAATAGATTACCTTTAGGCTATTTTTACCAAAAACTAGTTCTTATTATAACACTCTCCCTTTCTTTTCGGTCACAGCACACACCCTTTTTGTTGACTCATACCAGGAAGTAATTGAATTCAAGAGAATTGAAACTTAATTTTAAATAAGCCACTAAACATGCACATTAACCTCCATATATCCTAGTCGCTATTGTCTGGGAAAAGCTGAAAAGCAGATAATATTTGAGGTAGGTAAGGACCTGAAAGATCCAAAGATAACTGCTTTGTCATATTGTATGCTTTTAAAAAGCCAAATTATTTATTTGTGTGTATAGTGAGCATTGAGACAAAATTATTGCAATGCTACTATACCACATTTCATACCACATGACTGTAATCTTGGCTCCAACAAAATGTCCTGGAGATTGTCTTGTGACTGTATCACTCATGACAAGAAGCAAATCTCAATCCCTGCTCTCTCCTCCTCTAGAATAGGAGTGTATCTGGATCACAGAGCAGGATCTCTGTCCTTCTACAGCGTCTCTTACAGAATGACTCTCCTACACACTTATCTGTCAGGATAATCGAGCAGAGGAAGGTTAAAAAAGGCAAAATGTAAAAACAGAATGTTTGACAAGTTCATCATCTCAATACATTTATTGAATGTTTTCCTCTAATCTTCCATCTTATCAGTTTTAAGGTTACATTGTCTTCCATTATGATAAAGACCTGTAGATTTGTTTTATTTTAGATATAAATTTTAATATGGGATTTGTAGTTGGAAGAGCGTTTGTTGTTTTGGTTTTTTTATCAGCAACAGGTTTTTTTCTACACTTGCTGTAGGTTTTTTTTTTTTCTCTCTCTCTCTTTCTCTGTCTTCTACAGGTGGCTAAATTAATCAGTGTGATTAGCCTCAACCTTTCTTGAAAACGTTCCCTTCCTCTTATGAATTCTATAGACATACAGATGTTCTAATATGAGAAGATCTGTGTTAGGATAATAAAATCTTTGATTTTGTTGTTTTTATTCAATCACTTTGCTGTGCTGAAATCCTTTGGTGTTTCCAGACAAAAGTGACCAGTCTTAAAAATGTCTCTTATATGGTGCATTATCACCATATCTCTCATTAAAATTGTTTTATCATCTTCTCCATACATTTTAAAGCTGGCACGGGCTATATTAGTTGTATTACTACTTTGAAATGGGAACGGGATAATTATATTTCTTAATATCTCTATATATTTATATTTATAGCTATTTTCTTTTTTTTAACACCCGTGGTTATTATTACTTGTTCTTGTCCTTATAGCACTCTCTCTTTCATTTCGGTCACAGCACACGCCCTTTTTGTTGTTGCAGGAAAACTAAGTGTTTGAATTCAAGAGAAATGAAACCTAACTCACTTCAACCTCAATTTAGTGTCAAGTTAGTGTTTCTGTCGAAGTAGGCAAGGACTTGAAACAAAGGTATATTTCTCCTTTTAAAAATAAGTTGTGTGCAGTTATTTTTTTGTGCTTGTGTGTAACGAGTTTTATGTACAACATTTGCCTGCCGTTGATTAGCATACAACATAATTTGTTCTCACTGTTAAAACGCTGTGATTAAATAAGTTAGTACCATTAATTGTGAAATATTTTCACTCATATAAATGTTTCATGATGTTTTGAGTATTTAAACTGATAAATATATATTATAATATTACAATCTTTTACGCACCTGTTTGTTCACTGTGTAAGGCTGGAATGGAAATTAATCAAACTGACACTAAATGTATTAAAATGAAATAAATCTGTAAAGTAAATATGCAAAATAAGAGAGTGTCTTTTTTGGTAGACTACATAGATCCAACCACTTTCCTGTTACTGTTTACTGGAATTCGGATAAAAGATGTTTGACAAATAATGTTTTCTTGCTCTTTTTACAGGATAGAGGCTGAGAATCTGTTCATCTTTGAGAAGACTGCAAAGAAATGGCTGAATCTGCAGAAAGGCAGTTTGAGGATCAGTTTGTGTGTTCAGTCTGTCTGGATCGTCTGAAGGAGCCGGTGACGATTCCCTGTGGACACAG
>JAUYWG010000050.1:19067984-19087522 GCA_034779775.1 Enteromius afrohamiltoni
ATATATATATATATATATATATATATAAAAGTGTTTTTTTGTTTTTTTGCAACAAATGCTGTCGATTAAGCTTAACTTGAACTTTATGCAGACATCACAACAGCTCCAAAAAATCTCCAATAGTAAATCAGAGCGTGGTCTTTTGTACGATAGGTTGTAAAAGTGACCATGGTGATTTTGCCTCTTTATTTATTACTAAAAAACTGTGCCTCAACAATAACAGTCCCGGTTCTAAACCCAATTAACCCGAAATAACAGGCTGGTTAGAATTTTTTGATGCACTAACCTTCAAATCTAATTCAAATCTCAATATTAATTGGAGAACATGTCCGAATGAATGGAAAACACCAGGCCAATGATCTCTCGTATAATGTTGGTGCTTTCATTTCTTATAAGCACCAGTGTTTATTTCAGATGTTCAGCTCTAGCTGATGGTGTAACTGCTGTACTGTCCTGTCAGCTGTAAAAGTTTTCCTTTTCTCGTGACTCGTGCATGCGGTGACAGTTTGACAGGCGTCAACATTCTGGCAGCTTCTTTACATTATGGTGTCTTGTGTTGCTTGAGCGTGTTTGTCGTACCTCCAGAGGGTTGACAGTGATGGAGAGAGAGGATCCGTCACGGTCTGCTTGTTTCTCAGGCAGCATGTGAGTGTGAATGTGCTCCTGGTTTTGTGGTTGGTTAAGGCGGTAAACACTCAGCAGCACCACCAGCAGGGCGGCGACACACAGCACAATGACTACGGTAGCAACGGCAGGTACGACTGGAGGAAAACAATAAATGCACCTAAATCTTACACGCTATAGATGTCATCATTTGACAAGAATCTAGGAGGATGACAGTCCCATCTGTTTAGTATGCTGTAGTAAATAATTGCCATAGTTTGTTTGTCAGTTGATTCTTTAATGACTGCATGTATGAGTCTTTTTAAGAAGCCTCAGTGAATCAAACTGTTTTGGATGTGACAGTAGTTCAATTCAGTAAGTGATTCATAACCTGATTTAAGTCTTTTTAAAGAATCAATGGTAACAATTTACAATAAGGTGTCATTTGTTAGCATTAGTTAATGTGTCAGCTAACGTGAACAAACAATAATAACATTAAACGGGTTGAAAAAGACAGTAAACCATTTAGAATGTTACAAAAGATTTAAACTTCAAAAGAATGTGGTTACTTTTTAACTTTGCAACATTATTCATTAAAGAATTCTAAAAAATGTATCATTTTTTACAAACATATAACCCATAAAACGGTTTGTAACACAGATAATAATCAGAAATATACATGAGTATCAAATCAGCATATGAGAATGATTTTTGAAGGATCATGTGACACTGCAAGCTAGAGTAGTAATTGAGCTTTGACCGCTGGAATAAATTACATATTACAATATATCAAAATAGAATACAGCTATTGTAAATTGTTATATTATTTCACCATTTTACTGTATTTTCATTTAAATAAATGGAGCCTTGGTTAGCAGAAGAGACATCTTCCCCCAAACCCCAGGTTTATTAAGTATTTCATATCAGCTAATATTAACAAAATGAATATGATCACAGACACACTGAATTCAGTCCGGCTTTCACTCACCTACGCTGTAGCTGTTAGATTCTATGACTGTAGGATGGATAATTTGCATGTATTTGGGCGGAGCCATCACGTGATTGACATGTTCAATAGCTTCCTCACGGTGAAGGATGTTGACCTTGGAGAAAGATTGATAGAGAGCATCTTTAGGGCATAGATCAGAGCTGTGGCTTAGTGCATTGTTCATTTAGTCCTCACCTGTAATGTATACTGATCGCTGGTGTAACGCCCGTTGAGCTCAGAACAGGTGAGTCTGAAGGTGCGCACCGAGTCGACAGCCTGACGGCTCTGATAACGCACCTGTCTGATCACCTCTGTGTAGTGAGAGATGGAATCCACCCCTAAAACAGATGTAGAAGATGAGAGAGGTAAGGAAAGTGTGTTGGGAAAGACGAGAGCTAGTTGCGGAGTATGTGTTTTTACCGTATATGGACATGCCGGTGCTGGAGTTGGCGTATTCCAGGTGTTTGCCCAATAAGGAGCTGTGCTGCAATTCCAGACTCTCTAGCCCCGCCCTCAACTCCTCCCCCAACACCATGATGTCACAGTAGTCCAGATTATGTGTGATTTCTTTAAATGCACCTGACCTGTGATCTGCACGCATACAAGATGAAAGATTACTTTTTTTTATATTAAAAATAATTAAGTATTTATAATATCCATGTAATATATGCATTATATTATCTAAGATAGTCCATCCAATACTTTTATTCCAGACAGTTTTTTTTCCCTCCAGTTTTTTGGAAAACAAATGAATTCTCCTTTTAAATTACACATATTCAATAGTTTTATAATATTTAATATATAGGTTTCTCTATGCAATTGACCTGTATTTTGATCATGTCCCAGTTTAATATTTATTTACACTACCATTCAAAGATTAAAGTTTAAGATTTGAGATTGAATGAATGTTTTCAGTCATACAGTTGTGCTGCTTCATATTTTTGTGGAAACTGTGGTGCATTTTTTTCCAGGATACTTCAAAAGTTCAAAAGAACAGCGTTTCTAAGAAATCTTAATATTTTGTAAAATCTTTAATGTCTTTCACTTTTGATTCAATTATTGCATCCTTGCTAAATGTAGGTATTAATTTATTTAAAACATATTCTTCACCCCAAAGTTATGAATGCTAATAAATATCTACATTATGAAGAAAGTTTTTTTAGGACTTGTCTCTTTTAAAGTAAATAAGCCTTCAGAATAAAGGAGGGAGAGGCGTTCTTCATGAAAGACTCGTGTGTTGTGTTGTGATGGTGGAGGGTGCACTGAGCATCTGTCTTTTATGATTTATTAACATGTTTTTTTGCATGTACTGTTGTTTCCCACCAAAACAGCATGACACCTGCGGTCTGTCAGTGAATAATGTGCTCTGCGCAGCGGTCGGGGACTTTCGTTTGTGGGTTGTTTTCATTAGTAGTGTTTTTGTTGCAGAAATAGTTCACCCAAAAAGGATAAATCTGTCATCATTTACTCAACTTCATGTCTCCGACTTTTCCTTTGTTCAACACACAAGGTAAAGTTGAGCAGGATGCTTTGGCACAGAATGGATTCTGTCAAGCTCCAAAAGATGATGATAAAGCACTCGTAAAAACACAACTTGTGCACTATTTCCTGAAAATGTTCCCTCTTAGATCTCATACCTGTATGTTCAATACGGTGGCTCAAGACAGATTTGAATTTTGAGTTTAAAACAATATACTTAATAATACTTCTCTGTACCTGTGTTCGTCTCTCTGTCGCTTTTTGCTACTGTGCTGATGATATGCAAATCTCTGAACAGGGATAGGCCGAGGGCAATGTCGGAGGCGGGGATAGTCAGGTGCTCCGCCCCAGTGATTGTGATGCGTGGTTCACTACGCTGCATTACCATGACAACTGCCTCAATATCAGGGACAGAAATACACACATCCTCTCCGAAACACCTGCAGAGATCACACACACAACAACAACACATCCTTTCACTTTTGTGCGTGTTATTTTAGATGCAAACACACGCAATAACCATATCACCAGTGGCTTTATTAAGAACCTAAACAATCCAGATTTAAGATTATGAATAAATATGCTTTTAATTGCTGTATGCTTTGTAAGGACATAGGACAATATTTGGCTGAGATAGAACTATTTAAAATATCAAAATATTGAGGAAATCACCTTTAAAGTTGTCCAAATAAAGTTCTTAGCGGTGCATTTTACTACTAAAAAAATAAGTTTTTCTATATTTATGGTAGGAAATGTACAAAATATCTTTATTTAATATAAAAAATTATAAAAAATATACTTGTGCTTTAGAGTCATAAATAAAGTTGATAAATAATTCAGATAATTTTGAATATAATTATAAAATGCAAAATAATTTTTTATCACATATAAAAAATATTTAGCAGGGTTATTTTAGTCTCACTGAGATACTAGTATAGTTTTATCGATATTTTAAATATTAATATTCAAATTATACATATTAAAAGTTTTTGGTTACATTATATATGTATGTATACTGTGTATCTCTCTCTCTCTCTCTCTCTCTCTCTCTATATATATATATAAATAAATACATATGTACAGTATATTTATTGAAAATATGCACGTTTATACATTTATATATTTACATTTTACGGTATTTATAAAGATATTTCATGTATAAACAACATATATGTCTTTAAAATATTCATGCATGTTTGTATTTATATAAACATAAATGTAAACAGTTTACGCATATATATTATGTACACAAAAACTTTTATTTTAATCACCAGTTTTTGTCATTTTTATGTTTATTTTGATATAGTTTTCATTAGTTGTTTCAGTGTCAAGATAAACTAAAATATTACCTTAATTGGCAACATACATGGAATTTATTTAATATTTTATTTTATTTAAGTTAAGTTAAGTGTATTTTATCTCAAGTAACATGCAGGTTGGGCATGAAGTTAATTTTGGTTTATGCAATCACTCCCCCCAGAGGTCATCTCCACTTGGATATAAATAATAAGAAGCGTTCGACAGTGATGTGTAGAGCGTAAACAAATGACTTGGAGCTGGTCCCAACTCATTACAGAGACTGTGGCGCTGATAACTTCACACAAAGAGAAAACCTCCGCCTGCAGAGAATTAATAACGCTTCAGCTTTCTTAAATCTCACAGTAATTGGACTTAATACGCTTAAAAGCAAAACACAAATGGTGTTTACTAGAATTAATTTACAACTCTAGTGATTTCACCACCGTGAAGCAGTTCTGAAAGACAGGAAGTAGGAAGTCCATTATCCACAAATAAGCACAGATCCTCCTTCTCTAATTAAAGATGTTGTTCTTAATCCTGACGCAAACAAAAACTCGCATTCATGAACAGACAGGAAATGAATGGAGGAAACATCTGTGACTGAAGGTTTAGATACGCCGAGGCTTGAAGTGTTTAATTCATATTTTGTCGTGAAAACAGCTGCGTGCTACAAGATACAGTTGGTTTAAACTTAAATACGATTTAACGCACTCTTTTATGATCTGTAATGGTTGACTGATGACCCAACGATGCATGCTATTCAACATCTTTAGCCCGTTGTTTGGATGTTAATTGTTTCTCAGGGTGACGTGTGTCAAACATATGCTAGGATTTCCCGATGATGAGATTCATGCATTCAGATGGCAGTGGATAATGAAGGGATGAGGCATTCTGCCATTGACTAAACCTGGACGTTTGCCTCTCATCTGTTTAAACACATGAACATATTCCAACATGGCACTGAAAGAGCCAAGTGTAAACTTTGTTCGGTACTGAATATTTAATTTTGCTGATCTTTTTCTCCTACACTCTCTGTCACTGGGTACCTAGGCACATGTATGTACCTAAAGGGTCCGTTTTGGTACCTTATAGGTACACATTAGTACAAAATGGGGACATATTTGAACCTTATAGGTACAAAAGTGTACCTTTTGAAAAGGTACCACCCCAGTGACAGCTTTTGTACCTTTATTTGAGTGTAGTTTTACAATTATTTATATGCCTTATTTTTTTGCTATCATTTTCTGTTCATCTTAAATGAAACTAAAATCTGTAGCAAGTCTCAAAATATTTATTTGGTATTATATTTTGCATTGTATTGGCCTATTGAATAGCAATTTAACGCGTTCCATAAATGCATGATATTAGTGAATAAATCTCAATATTGGCCAAAATATTGATAATTATGATTTTTTTTTCTTTCATTAGAAACTCACTTGTAGCATTCAAAACTATATTTAGTTTATTTTCTATTTCTTTAAACAGTGTAGCATTTTATCTGTTCATAACACACAAATAATATCAGCTTATTTCATGTTTACATCATTATTTTTATGCCAAGGTGATTTTGTGTTTCCCTTTATTCTGAGTTTTTGCGCAGTGTTTGTCTCCTTGACAAGTAATCTGTTACTTTGCAAAAGTGTAAATGAATCATGTAAATTACTTTTAGAAAAAAGTTACTTGTTTGTGCTTAATGTTAGTCTGTGTTCAGCAAGTTTAAGAATGAGAAAAGCCAGAGTTCAACTCTTCCAGTAATATAATACCTAATTGCTCTATTATGTGTGTTTTAGTGTTGTGTGTGTGTGTGTGTGTTTTCATGATAATTCCCTGTTGCTCTTCCTGAAGGAACCCCGCCCACTAGCCTCAGAGGGGCGGGTCATAATCCTTTTGGGGCTTATGCATATTCATGATCTGCTTTGAATAATCATGGGGTGCCAGTGGGTGCGCTTTTTAAATCTCTCTGTTATTCTCTTTCCATTTCCCTGTCTGAACTTAAAAATTATACCTCCCTAAGCGAGGAATATGAATTAGGTAAGAACAGAATAAGAGTAAAGGTTACAGTATGATTAGGGATGTGATATAGCCATCAGTTCGCAAGCAGAAAATGTACAAATCTAGTTACAAATAACACTCAATAAATATTCTAGGTTCCATCAAGAACTTTTAAGATCAGTGGAACCTTTCCAATGTTCTTTGCAATAGAAAGAGGTTGCCAGATTGAGGACACTAAAAGGTGACGAGCTTCACAGTGTAAGTTGATTTTGTCCACGTTTTATTATTCCTCTGATCATAGAGCTCTTTCCATGGATGTCCAGGCTTTTTAGGTCTAATAGAATCTGCAGTTTCTGATCGATTTTATTTGCTTGCTTACATGGATGCAGTACGCTCTGTTTTCCACCAATTGGCAACCCAGGGTTTCAAAATGCTATTAGGTACACTTTAAAAGATTACTTGGATGCCAGTAACTTACTGTAAATGTAATATTTATCAAATGTATTGGCAACAGTTTGTTCAAAGATAAACAAACATTAAAATGTCTTTTTTTTTGCCTCAGGCAAAGCATTCTGTGAACCAGAGATCTTCATTAACCTTTTGATTTGTTTTTTCTGATACTGCTTCCCAGAAATGCTTTTCATTATTTTATTTTTAATTATTTCTTCCTGTAAAGATAAAGGCTTTTTAATGTTTAATGTTCATTAATCTTTGAACAAACTGTTGCCTGTAACATAAATTTAAATCTACAGTAAGCTTACTGTAATTTCTACAGGAATGTTTTACAGTGTCAATTGGCATTGGTTGGAATCACACAGACCGAAACAAATACAGACATTCCGACCTGGAACACACATATAAAAGTAGAATAAATTTAGCATTGTTTTTCAAAGAAACAAGTATGGAAAAATGTATGCATGTAAAAAAAAATACCATAATATATTTGCAGAAGTTTAATGCTTTAATACAGTCAAAAAATTAAATAAAGCACCATTTAATGTAAGAAATGCCAACTAATGCATTGAATTAAGTGTACAATTTTTAACAAGAAAACTAAAATAGTATTTTCTTATAAAACATTTGTCAATATTTTTTTACGTGCAGTAGGATATAGTTTTAATAACTTTTTCAGCCATGCATATCAGAACTGTGCAACCAGGTATAAATGGTTTGATCATTCATATTTCCACATTCCAGAGCTAAAATTCTAGTATGGTTCAGAAACGGGATCTCATGAATATGTATAATCTTACTGCACTGCCGTCGAGATCCGGAGGTGACGGGCTCCCTTGGTGGGAAACTGTCGAGAGTTGATGTAAGAAACTTTTCTCAGTGCGGCGTTCATCTGCTCCAGATCCTCTCCCTCCATCACCACCAGAGACTGAGAGGGATTCAGATGAAACTGAGGGAAAGACAGAGACAGAGAAATGTGAGATATTGGATTATCAAAGTGTCTATGAGAGTGAGCAAATGTGCAAAATTTAGAAATGAAGAAATGTCTGAATTGAAATTCATTCGTCAGAATACAACCCCTGCTTATATTTCAGCTTCTGTTTATTAATTAGTCCTTGTGTAATTTTCTACCTTTAATATAATGCATTTTTTAAAAATATTTCTGTTGTTTTAATAAAACTAATCGTGTTTGCTCATTTACAGGTTGACTGCACTGAGGAAATCTCCCAGACTGGTGTCATCAAGGATAAACAGTACTGCGGTATGTATTTCGCCTGTACTACAATTTAAAAGTATTATTTAAATACTCATCTCTTGTCATTTCAGATATAAGAGGAATTTAGGAGACTAACTACGATTTCTCATTAACATGCTACAAAAGCAACCACCAGACAGACTCCATCTTTCCAGACGTTTCTCTTGCAGTCTTCGCTCGAATCATTGCTCCTTGCATGTGTATGCCATTGTATTATCACTTGACCGTTTGTTTTCTATGGATATTGGTTATATATTGACAATGATAATCTGTTCTCAGAACCAAAACATTGAGAGGAGGTGTGAAGCTGTTATCCGGAGCCTCATACTGTACCTTGTCTAGTAAGAAGAGAAACTGTTGGAAGGTAAAGCATATTTTGTATAATGACGTTTTACAGTTGTATTACCATAACATACACCAGGGGTGGGGATGCTCCTGGAGGGCCTGTGTCCTGCTGAGGTTAGACTAACCCTTAAATCAAATACACCTAATCCAGGCCTACTAGAAACTTCAAGGCTGGGGCTGAACTCTGACCCTCCAGGAGCAGGGACCCTCACCCCTGATGTATATTTACCTCTTGTGTTATATTCAACTAATTTTTTACTAAACCTGGCTCACTGTTAAACAGGCTTGAATCAGTTTGGCGTGATACTGTTTCATTTAAGCTTTGCTTTTAGCAGTAAAATTCAAGTATTTTTACTGCTAAAAGCAGGAGCTGATGGAAGGGATCCAGTGGATGTATCCATTACAAGCTCCAGCTGATGGGACTCATTTATACCCTCAACCTTGCATATCCCAGAGCACTGTTACATTCTCTAGAAACGTTTTCTAGAATACAGCTGTGGGACTGAGTCATCGTTTAACTTGTGAAAAAAAATAAACGTTATAAACATATAAATTTTAATAAAAAATAAATTACTATATTTTTAGTGAGAGTTAATTAAGTAAATTGAATAAATGTATTGAAATATCAAGTAAAACCTACTTTATAACAATAGGTAAAATTTACTTCATATTTTAAGGACAACTGTGTATTACTATTTAAAAAAACTTATATAGACTTTATCTAGATGCTTAGAATAAGTAATATTTACTTAATATTTGAATAACTGTGAAGACAATTAATACGTAGATCTTACGTGATTCTGGTAAGTGAGTTTTACTTAAAATTATAACAGTAGATTTTACCTTAAAAGTGTTTTTGCAAATTGTTCCGAGGATTTTATTAAGTAAAGTCCACATGTAATTTTTTCAGTGTGTATACAGTTTTACTATTTTTTCGTTTTTTCAATGTACAGGAAGTGTACATATTTCAGTTGTTGTAACTATACAGTCAGCTCTTGTCAAAGAATTAATCAAATGAATTAGTAGATTGGTGTGCTTTAATTATTTTGCTAACGACCAAGTCTGTATATGAGTCCTTCGGCATTTCAGAAATGAATTCTTAATAAAATGTACTGTTTTGTCTTTTAACGGATGTCTTTAAGGTAATTTATGCCGGGAATTGTGTGATAAACTACACTTACAGCAGCTATATGAGTTAATTTTCCTGATTCTAACTTAAATTCAAATTCTGCATGTTGCATCACAGCAAGAACGGAGCTTTATTTAAAACGTGTTGAATGAAGCACAATCCTGCTTTGAGCGATCAGACCTCCTGTCTTCTGTCTCTCACTAACACTCTGACTCTGTGTCTGTAAAACCTGCTTTCATTTGATCCTCAAATCTTCCCTAGAGCTTCTAGAAATACAATAGAGCAGAACAGAGGAAAGCAAAGCAGAAAATGGAAAATGTGCGCACAGAAAAATCTCTCCTCAAGTCACTCTCCAGGCTTTTCTTCACCTTTTCCTCATTCTTTTTCACCAAAATAGTGAGTTTCAACTCTTTTCTGTGGTTTTATTCCTTTTCAGAGCTAATGCAATGTGACTTACCAGAATGTGCGATCAAAACTGTGACCTTGGACTAGTTGAGCTATGGCTGAGCATTGCTCATTCATTCAGATTGGTCGTTTGAACAGTGTTTTATTTGGTTAGCCTTGATTGTGCGAGTAACCTTTATCCTCTGTCCGAGGCTCTCCAGGGAGGTGATGTCCAGTCCTTCATTGCAGGCCTGTAGACAGGAGATGATCTTCTGGCTTTCCATCTTTCCTGGTCGTATCGTCAGTCCAGACAAACTGCCTCTGAAATACTGCGTAAACTTTGCTTTCGAGACCTCACCACCTGCACACAAACACATGTGACATGTTAGAACACATCATAAGCTTCTATTATTCCATTTTATTTTAATGTTTCTTTCACCAAATCCAGTCATTCTTGATCTTGCATTAACTGACTAATAGAACTAAATAGGTTCTTTATGGTGAGATTGTAATTTTTTTTTTTTTTTATAGAAATTAATACTTTCATTAAGCAAATATGCATTCAATGGATAAAAAATATTTTTTATTTCAATAAATTCTCTTCTTTTGAATTTTAAAAGAAATATTGCAAACTGAAGACTGGAGTAATGATGTATCGAAATAGAAATCAATTATTTTAAATTGTTAGCGTTTCAAAATATTACTGTTTTAATGTATTTTTGATCCAACAAAGGCAGCCTTAGTGATTAGAAGAGTCCCAAACACTTTTGTATGTAAATGGGCTTATTTGTTTGTGATGTCATTAGTGAGATGGTTTCTGATTGGCCCATATTTGTTGCCTATTTTCTATAAATGGTCATGATAGATATGACTGTGGAGGGAGTATTTGAATGTTTAAGTAGACCCGTATTACATATTTGTATTTTTAGTATTATCATTTTTTTCTTAAGGCATTTCTGAATTATTAATTAATAATTACACGTCTTGGAAGCTGTTCTGAAAGCTGGATGTGCCGTCTCAACCCAGTCTGTTGAGTTGCTGACTAATTGAGCAGCTTGCTTTAGTTTCAGACACAGCGTCACGTGCTATCCATCATATACATGCATGTTAAATATCAGCTTGGGTTGAGCTGGAGGTCTTCAGAAGCTGCACTGAAACGAAGGAATCGTGATTTAACTTAATGGTGACCCAAGTCAGAGATAATGAGCAATTACCTGCTGCATCTATCTGCTCTGTATGAGACGGGCCTGTGTGTAATGAAGCCTCTCTGAGTGTGTTTGTGAGCCTCGGGGCATGGCATACTGATGTGTCTGTGAGTGGGGGGAGTACCAGGCTATAGTTTGGGGACAAAATTGTCACAACAATTGATTAAGAGGCCAAGATTCTCAAACAGATAGATTATAGAGAAATAGAGGTTAGCACACAAGACATTTATACTGACAATGTTTAGCACTGAACTTGCTTACCTTCTCTTCTTCTCCTCTGTATGGTGTTTTTATCATTTTTCCTTTTTATTTTTGCGGTCAAGAGTTGCATGCAGATCAAAACAATTTTCTATCTTTGAGTTCCACTGATAAACCAGAATGTAAATATATACAGAATTTACAGAATCTTGATTAATGCAAAATGTGTGTAAAAGCAGTAGTATTTTTGTATTATTCATAGTAATTATTAATAATATTTTATTATTACATTCGTTAAAACTGTATTTATTAATACTAGATTATTTTATTTTAATATTTTTAATAAGTAATTTGTAAATGCATTCAACAATTGTATATTTTTGTATTTATTTTGTATTTGTAATGAAATAAAAAGTCAAACCAATAAAACTATTTATAACTAACAAAGATACAGTAATATACATAAATTACAGAACATATATATATATATATATATATATATATTGTGTACTTTATTGACGTAATGTAAAAATGTATTAAAACTAATAAAAACTCTTAGACAAGACAAACCTCATAAAAACTCATTTAAAATATAAATAACAACTAGTATTTCAATGATATGAATAAAATACTAGCTCTTTGTAAATATTAATAATGATTACAGTGTTAAAAATACTGTTTATCATGCTCTATTTTCTATAATTAGCGCATACGAAGTGAGATGAACAGAATCATGAGAAATCATTCAACTATTCAGGCTCCACAAATCTTAAAAAAAGAGCAAATGTCAGGGTTTATTATATTTTTTCCCCTTATAAAAAAAAAAAAAAAAGATCTTTTTATAACACTCTTGTATTGCTGTCATTATGAAACAAAGACACGAAGAGAGAGCACGGGCAGGGGTGTGTTTTCCAGAACTATGGTCGCAAGTCCTATTTAACTCTATTGATAATGACAGAACATGTGACTGTAGTAGCATTTGGGAAGAACACGACAGGTCAAGAGTTCAACTCATTTTCTGTGCTTGAGCTAAAGGAAAAGTGAAATCAGGATTGGAAAAGAGCAGATGATGTGTTTAGGAAAGAGATATTTGTTAATGCTGTGAGATTTCAAATCTCGTGCACGCTGACCACACCCACAACACACTAGCCACGCCCACATGTCATTCCTCTCACCTTGCCAGCAGGCTCCTACAGTGAGCTGCACGTCGATCTGAGACGAGTGAATGGGCCAGTCATCTGTCACCAGGTACGGGTCATAGGTCACGCCGTCCACATACAGAGACACCACTGGGAAATCAACGCTGATGACGTAATAATGCCACTCCTTATCACAGATCTGAGAGAAAGAGAGAGAAGTTCACATATTTCTGCTTTATCCATATGCTGCTTTCATTTTATTGATTTATTTTAGTATCATTTATATCCTATTTTATATTATCAATTATTATAATTTTATTATTATTACTAAGGTTTTATTTTGTATAGTTTTTAATTAAATTTTTGTATTTTTTGTGGTTTTGTCATTATTATTAAATGTTGTTCTTTTTACATGACATGCAGGTAAACAAAATATTTCAAATATGTTTTTTCAGGTGTTTTATTTTGAAATAATTTACTCATTTTATAAATTTTTTATTATTATTAGTAATTTATTACGTTTAACTTAGGGCAAAAAGTAATGTAAAGTAATCCAAAAGGAGTCAGAATAGACTTAAAATAAGCAATCTAGATTACATGAATTTGTAATCAGTACAGTATTTAATTAAATAAATATGATTTTTTTTTTTACATTTCTATGTAGTTTTAATTAGTTTATGCAGTTTTATTTTGAGTAGGTTGCAAAGGCGAGATTAACCTATTTTTTTCCATTAAGGAGAAATATTTCAATCTAATATTTATGATTTTCTTTGCCATTACTTCAATCAAAGAAAATGACTTAATAGTTTGAGTTAAATTCCCGATCACTGTAGAGAAGCTTGTCTTGGCAAACAAACCAACAGACAAGTTGCGTCTTTGCAACTTGTGTGTTTGTTGCAGAGGGAGATCTCTGTCTGTGTTTGGGCCGTTTGGAGCGCTGCCAGTCAGACGCACACAGCAGCAGACGGTTTCTGCTCGCTCTGTCACACACAGTGTGTGTTTGTGTGTCTGGCAGCCGGTCTGGGTCGTAGAGTCTAGTGGAACTGATTGTTACACCCTCACACGAAACCATCAGACATTTCTCATCTTCACTACATCTTTCCTCCTGCACCTGAAATCTCAGAATCAGTCTCTCTTCTTCCTCACTGTCACACTCTCTCCTACCAAACCGAAGCTCCCTCCTCCGCCCCGTGTCCTCCTTTCTCCCTTTCATTCCCCAAAATGTCTCTGCATTGCGTCCAGGTCTTTCTTTCTTTCTTTCTTAATTAACTATTTATATTTAATTAAATATGTTTTATTGCTTATTTATTTGTATAATCTTACACTTAATTTAATTGAACAATTATGTGTATTTATACACATAATGTATAATAATTAATAATTATTTTACATTGTCCAAGCAAAAATTCTCATCGTAATTTGCTTGGATGTTTTTAAACCCATTTTTTTTGCCTGATGAATGATAAAATGGATCAAATAAAATAATAATAATGACAATACAAATAAAAAACACTGTAGCCTATCAAAAACATAGCATCTCTTGTAATTATTACAATTATTTTCTAAATGTTAATATAATAAAAAATAAATAAATATATAATAAATGATAGGTCGAGAGATTCAACCAGAGCGAGTGTTATTTTTCTGTATTTTTCTTTAATCGATTCCTTCTCTCTGTGTTCTTAATATGAATAAATTGATTTCTTTTTCTTTAAATTTCACTTTTATACTCTATTGGTATTCATCTTGTATTCCATTCAGTTTTTCAGCCTCTCTTCTCTTTCTCTGTGTCTGTGTCTTAGCGCAGGCATTGATTTTCTGCAGAAGTGTGTGTGTGTGTGTGTGTGTGTGTGTGAATGTGAGAATGGCTGGGGATAGCAGATGTGATTCACGCAATCTTGTGGATCCAGATTTAGTAATTTAATGATTTATTTTACATCTAGCACACTACTGTGATTTTCAGTTTTATGAGCATGCAGAAAACAGGTACGTCCCTGGAATGTTTTATTTTTCAGACGCACTCACAGTGTGATCCCTGGAGAGCAGAGCGTCTTACTGTGATGTTTTCTCTGTGTGTGTTCAGTAAATGCACAGTGCTGAATCGATAGAGGTGGTAAAAGACTTATAGCCACGTTAAGCCAAAGTCCACTTGATGGCAAGGCAATTTATCAGAGACTGAGAGCTAGAGAAACCATTGTTTCAATTGCTCAGAAGCTGGCCACTTTCACACTTTAACACTGCTGTGCTATTGTGTTTCTCACATCTGAATCTCCTGTTTGTCTTTTTTTCTATTCATTTTGAGCCTACTTCAACAACTGTCCATTACCTGTTTTCCGGCCTTTGAGAAGGTACAATTTCAAAGAGTTTTTCTCTCAAATTGGAGTCTTCAGACATTACAAAGTGTGTCTCTGAACACTTCAGGGACACATGCTGTCTTATGACTGTTGTCCAAGAGTGAATGCATAGTGTGAGAGGTAACCGAAGTGCCTAATAATGGGTGTGATTCAATAATTTGTTTCTAAAATGTTTTTACAAAGGTATCGTGATTCATCAGAAAGCTTGCATTAAAATGTATGCTGAATTTACTTTAAGATCACTGGTACACAGGAAAAAGTTCTTTTATTACTTAAAATCAAGAAACATTTACTTTAAAAGCAAACAAACAAATAAAAAAAAGTAGTTTAATGCTTAAACTTTTTAGTTAAACTCTAAAATCTAAAAAAAGTTTCTAAAAAACTTAGTTTCCTTAAGAATTTAAGCTTAAACAATAAAGTCAGAATACACGGTTTTTTTATAGTGTTAAGCAAGAAAAAACATAGTTAAAAATGAATAAAATAATAATTATATATATATTAATATATATATATATATATATATATTAATTAGTATCACCTGACGATGATTCGACGAAGACCGGCTTTAAAAGCCAAACAATGTTTCATATCCTTTGTCGGAGATCGAGGTAACCATCCATGCCTCTAACCCAGTCTAACCTTGTTTTTATCACCGAGAAACCGATCCTTGTCACTTGAAGCTGCAGTTTTACTCACCTGCACCGAGCACCTTGAAGCCTGGATCCCAGCGACATTGTGAGATATTGTATGATTGTATGATTCAGATTACCTGTATACTCACCTTCACCGAGCACTTTGAAGCTTGATCAGCCAGAGGATCGTAAGACCTTGATTTGTAACATTGATTACCTGTTTACTCACCTGCAACGAGAACGCTGAAGCCTGATCTCCTGTGATTGAGTGCATCTATGTATTTCTTCCTACTTGCTTGAATACTCACCTGTTTCACTTACCCGTATGATGTGCCCACATAGTGCCAGTCTGCAAACAGCCTGAATCTCACTTCATGCACAAAGCAGTTGGATCTTTACCAGCTTTTCTGTGCAGCAAGCCAGCATCATTCATACAGAAGACAGAACTCTGTATATCCTCAACAAGGCTCAGATAAGTACGATATGGACTAACTTGCTCCTCTGAACATTACTGGATCCAAGTGAAGTCAGGATCAAGCGCCTCAGCACTCAACCACACCCCACTTATACACCGAGAGTCAAACAAGAGAAACGATCTGGAGATCGCATCGCTAGTGCCTTTATTTCCCTTCAACCCATCACCTGAGTTCTTCCCTTCCCTCCATATATATGTGTGTGTGTGTATGTTATATATTTATTATTATTATATATTTATGTCAATAAAGCTATTTTGAATTGAATATATATATTCATTCAAATAGATAATCACTATTGATTTTTGTATTTAATCATATAAAAATTATTATATATTGTTATATATAAATATTAAATGCCCATTAGAAGGATGCAAAACTAATGCATTAATAGAATTAGCAAAGTTAATAAATGACCACTGGGCAGTAAAATGCTCATTGGGTCAGAACGATCAAAAACAAAAACAGGTGAAGAAGAAAAGACATGTTAACTGCAAACAAATTTAGAATTAATGTCAAGAATTGGGTGAGAATCCATCAGGAACCATTAGGTCTCCAGCGACATTATTTTCCAGAACAGAACAGAAACAGAAGTCTCCACAAGTTCAATGTGTCAGGTTCTCAGAGAGTACACAATCCAAAAAAATTACCCTTACTTATTAAGAATAGCATGCTCAAATGCTGTGAAATCCATTAAGACATGGATTACATAAGACAAGACATTAAGATTTATGGACCGAGTTAAGTTGTGAGTGACTCTTGAAAGAACAGCATCATATCGTCTTGAACCACTGTTGAATGAATTGTTCTTCCAGCATCTAGCAGTACGTTTGGTGAGCTCATTTTTAGTCCGTCTCCTATCCTTAAATGCCTGTCTTGCAGAAAACCTACTGCTAGATTCTAGAAAATCAATTCTTCAACAATGGTTCAAGAGGATGTGATGATGTCCCTTCAAGAGTGAAGACAAATATATGTGCAGATCCTGCTGTGAATCCGGTGGAAGTTTTTCTGCACGCTTATATATATACTAAGAGTTTTATTTTATGTTATTTTGCAACATATGCATAAAGCAAATGGAGAAAAAATGATTTTTGCGAAGTGCAGCGAAACACTGGAATTGGCATTTACGTTACTGAGCCAACACTCAGCACTCGTCCAACAAAACTCCACATTTTCATTAATATTTATCTTTTAAATCCATTTTCATAATGGAAACACAACACAATCCACTAACTAATTAAAAAAAAAGCTAATTTAATTAGATCTCTTTCCTCTGCGGGTAAGAGGAAAGAAAAAGCCTTTAGGAAACATACAAAAAATATTGCTCATGTTCTTTGAAGTGTCTGAGATGTGCAAAGACCAAAATGTTTCTCCCTCAGGCCAGTGGACCCTCAACCTCGTATATTTTATGTAACGCTTTCACATATTTATGAAACTACATTATGAAATTCGTTTTAAGGTGGGGTGAAGTTCGTCAAGAGCTCGTTCTCCACTGGGGAAAAAGGCTCTTTGATGCTTAACATCTCCTTAGAATCCTTAAACTATCTTTGCATCTTCTAATGCTGAGCATGTAGGTAGCAAATGTACAGTTATGGTAATGAAGATTTCAAAGGAACGGGCCCAAATGAAAAATGAATGCGTTGGTTCGAATAGATGGTGCTAAATGAGCTCCTCAGATGATGATGTTAAAGTCGAGCTTTCGTTGGTTTGTTTGTTTTGGACAGCAGAACTTTGTTTGTCCTCTGTGCCCAATCCTGTTGGAGGAGTTTGTGTTTTAAAGCCCCCCTGCCATTTTTTCTGATGGGTTTTTAAGTAGTCTTTGGCAGGGACGTTCATGCAGCACACTGCTAGTTTTGTGTTGCGCTGCGTTCGTGTGTTTGTTCTCTCAGATAATTAAGTCTTCCCGCGGCTCCGTTGTCTGGCCCAGCGGTGAGGAGAATTCACTGCTAAACAAACACTCTCTTAATGACCACACTGTTTTCTCTCTTCTTCTTTATTCTAAGGCTTTATCTTCACCCTAAAAAGTGGATATTTGCATAATTATATGCTTAATGATGGACAAACTCAAGTATTGTTGCATGTACGAGATGAAGGATTCAATTAACCTGCAGCGGACCTGGAATCTAAACACAACACGCGGAACACATTAAGAGGAAATTAATCATTAATATTAGTCGTGGCTGTTTTTGTGCTCAGACTAGAGAAGGTTCTGTGAAGAAGTTCCTACTGTCATTAATTTGGAGGGAGTAAGAACGAGGGAGAAAAATTGAGGACTTTTGTTGTTTACTGTCTGGTTATGTGTCCGTTCACCCATCCATCCATAGGTTTGATTTTGGCTTTGGACATAACAGCAGACAACAGTTTTTAAGTGTTTTATAAAAATGACTGGGACAATTTAGTTGTTGCTGGATATTGGTAGAGATGTCATAGGGTCCCAACAAAATATGCCCTTGAATATCTTATTCAAGATATATTGTGTTCTTTCTTTCTTTTTTGTTGTTTTTACAAGTGTACTGCCAAATGATTAGCTGTATAATACTGTTTAATAAGAAAAAAAAAAAGAAAGAAATCTGGATCTGAATAAATTGATTCATTCATGATCCAAGCTCTGAGTTTCCGATGTGACTCAAAAGATTAATGAGCCACTGTGAACTATGAATCTAAATCAAATCATTCACAAACCTCATTTTGGATTGGGACTTACCTTTTTTATTTATTCAAATCAAAAGATTCAAACTTGCTGCAAATTTCCGATCTGAATCAAATGTTTCATAATCCCATTCCAGACTAATCAGAAGATTCACAAACTTGCTGCAAACTTCTAATCTGAATTAAATGATTCACAATTCCTTCCTAAACTAATCAAATGATTAGCAAACTCGCTGCGAACATCCGAATAGCTTAACTAGTTCTGAGTTTCGAAAAGCAATGAATGACTTTGGTTGGTTTCTGCTAGTGAATTGCTTACAGTAAATGATGGAAGTCACGAATTTGATTCAATCAGAGCGTTTCCAGCGTGAATCACTGACTAAACTGAATCTATTTGTCTTTTTGTTCCTCCACGTTTCATGTCTTCAGCCATGTTTATGACATTAACCCCCAGTTTCACAGACAAGACTAAATCTAAGCTGTTTCAACTGATAGAAACGTGCACTGACTGATCTTAAAACATCTGTGCCTTATTTTGTCTGCTTTTTTTCTAATGCATTATTATAAATTTACTTAAATGTCCTAATTGAACTATGGCCTAATCCTATCTTTGGGTAAGCCCTGTATATGAAACCGGGCCTAGCTGAATTTTAAATATAAAATATTTTTATATTTCCATTATAAAGACATCATCCAACACAAATCTAGAAACATATTCATCTGTATCTGACAAGATCCCTGAAGTTGCAAAGATTAAAGTTTCAAAATCAAAGAACAATCCTTTATAAAAGTTATGACTTGTCCACACCCCCCTAAAATGACTCATTTATACATGCCCTCACTTTTCTACATCACAGAGTTGGGGGGCATGTTTTCATACACCGCCCAAATGTTTACACAAAGAAAGAAGGCGGAGCTATTATTCTGTCTGTAGTGTTGCTGCGGGCGCCATGTTCTGGAG
>JAUYWG010000050.1:19093822-19104558 GCA_034779775.1 Enteromius afrohamiltoni
AGCTGTGATCAATAGAAAAGGTCTGTTTTTAAGGAAATGGTTCATTGCAAATAGTTATAGTGTTAAATATAGTGCAGGTTATAAAGACTAAATAAAAAACTCTGCTTTAGATGCGTCATGTCTTTAGCTAGTAAAACTGATACCAGGAGCCTTCAAAGAACCGCATAATGCATCGTGCTGGCTATCCTATGAAAGTGTGTGTTAATTCTGATGCAAACCTCCCGCAGCAATCAAAAGCAAGAAAAAAGCACAAACCTACAGAAAGAAAAAAAAGCAGATGGAGAGATGGGAGGGGAGTCAATACTATATTGAGTTTAAAAGCAAACAAAAATAGCTTCAAGGGAAAAGTAAAAGATGGACGGAAAGTGACAGGAAATTCAAAGCACTGCATGCGTGTGTGTGTGTGTGTGTTTGCATGTAACTCTGACTCTGGTTTTAGACAGAGAAGCTGTCATACACAGATCATAGGAAATGATTTTGTTTACTCTTTTTTGTGTGTTTTAGTATTGAACATCCTCACTGACCCAGGTTTCATTATATTGATTCATTATGTCAATGAAACAAGTCAACGTGCACACATAAATAAAAGTCATAGTTTTTAAGTTGCGTTGTCTTAAACTCTTCTCAGTTTAGTAATCCAGTAATGCTTCGAAGTCTGATTCTTTTTAAAGAATCTGTTTATTCAGATGATTCACTTCAGTGAAGTAGTTTAAATTCAGTGATTCACAGATTTGAAACTGAACTTTACCAACTTTAGTTTATTATTCAACTTGCACATTTACAAGCAGATTTTTCTGAGCTGAAATAATAAAAGAATGAATATGAGTGTTGTGAATGAAAGAAAAACTATTAATAATTACATCCATGTAGCAGACACTTTTATGCACTTTTTCTGACTTTAATGTCAAAGTCAGTCAAATCTAAACTATAAAACATCAGGCCAGCTTTATTAAGTAAATTATGGAAAACATAAATGAAAATGACAAATGTTGCCACGGTAACTAACTGAAATAGGCTTAAGCTGAAATACTAAATTACTGAAACAAAAAAAAATAATTAAAGTGAAAAGCAAGTGACATTTATTCACTAAAATTAGAATAAATTACACAAATAAAAATAAATAATTCATTCATTAACTAAGTAGGGCTGTCAAATCTAAAATAAAAGTGTTGGTTTACAATATATGTGTGTGCTTTGTATATTTATTGTTTATATAAAAAGACAGACTCACATATTAAGAAAATATTTACATGTTTATATTTATATAATTTCTAATATATTTAATATAAAAATATAACCTGCGTGTGTGTGTGTGTGTGTACCTAAATATACAAAATAAATATACATGGCACACACACACACACACACACATATATTAAGTATACAAAACTTTTTTTTAAATAAGTATATAATACAATAAACAAAAACAACTATTCATAAATTTAACTAATAATAACACCTACAATTATTTACATTCTAAAAACTTTACAAAAGTCTAGCTGTACAGTCTCATAAAAGTGCAGTGCACTTTAAAATAGTACAATTATGTTTTTATATAGCTTTAAGGTAAAAGCTATACAAGGTAAATAAAGCACCTTTTCTTTTGTACCTTAGGGATGCCGGCCCACTAACAGCGTTGTACCTTTTTACACGAGAGTGCACAGAAAACACTGGAGAATTTAGTGCTCTAAATTGACTTGTAAATATCTCACCCAGCCATCCAGGCTTGCAGACGGGTTTGACGTGGATGTGTACGACAGCGTCCTGCGCCGCTCTCTTCTGACCGCAGTCGAGCGCCGTCACATGGATTTTATAATGTGACTTCTTATCAAAGCTCAGGCTCTCTGTGTTCCTGATGTTACCTGCACACAAACACACACGTAACTACAGACAGAAAAGTGCTGTGCACGTGTGTTTGTCGTACGTTTGTGTGCTAACCGTTGCGGTCTATGGCGAAGGCTGTGTCCTGAGAGGTGATCTGGTAGTTGCAGATCTGGCTGTATTGTGGAGAGCAGTCCTGGTCTGACGCCTGCACCTGCAGAATGCTGTCAGATACTTTGCCTTCCGTCACCGAGCCGTGATACTCCAACTGAGTGAACACGGGAGAAAACTCATTCACATCTCCCACCTGCACATGCACCACGGCCCTGAGGAACAGAGAGAGAGGTTTTCATTGACCAGGGGGCTTCGTGAAGAACATGTACTCACCCATCTATGATGAAGATGAGTTTGTTTTTTCATTTGGAAGAAATCTCACACTACAGTGCAAAAAAATGTTTTTCTAGACTTTTTTCGGCCAAAATTGAGTCTTGTTTTCAGAAAAACACATTTTTGCTTAAAATGGACCCCATTAGCAGATTATTTTGCAAAAACTTGCTTAATCTCTTAAGACCCGGGAAAAAATGTTTTTTTAATGTCTTTACATTGTTTAGAGCATTAAAACATTTTTAACAGAAAGTCATATTTTGCTCTGAACATAATGTTTAAATCAAGATTTTGATTTATGACACACCATTAAAAAAATTGACAGATTTAAACAATAATTACAAAATCTTATCCACAGGACATGCAGACTTGAGAAAGAATTCTCAGAGAATTTCACTAAATATAATGTTCACATATGTGAATGCCAGGAAGGAGACAATTATTTTTATCATCTTTTTTTTATATTTAAAAATTTCTAGATAATTTGGCTGGAAACAAGGCAAAATCTAAGCAAGAAAAGAATTTGCTGACCGATACAGTGAATGGGTGCCGTCAGAAATCATAATAATCCACACTCTCCAGTCCATCAATAGCCATCTTATGATAAGAGAATCTGCATGTTTGTAAGAATCAAAGCCATCATTAACATGTTTTTAGCATCTAATATTGCTTCCTCCTCTTATCTGAATCAAGAGATGAATGAACAGATCAAACACTGTTTACAAGTGGAAATGGTCCAAAATAGGTCTAAATAAATATGTGGGTGGATTTTAATCTGAGAGGACAATAGTGGATGGACACTATTATGGATTATAGTCTTATATTTTTAGCTAGAAGTGACACTTTAAAGCATCTTAATGATGCATTTGTTTCCAATAAACATGGAACGTGTGTGATGTTTTCACTGTTTGGACTCCCATTCTGACGGCACCCATTCACTGCAGAGCATTGATTTCTGAACAAGTGATGTACTACATTTCTCCACATCTGTTCCCTATGAGAAGCAAACTCATCTACATCTTGGATGGCGGTAGGGTGAGTACATTTTCAGCAAATTGTGTACTAAGTATCAGTTTATTTTGAGATGTTTCTGTTAAATGCAACAGATTTCAGAATGTAATACTTTTAGCAAATCCGAACACAGTTTGAGTCGTTGTATTAAATTTCAAATGTGATAAAAAAAACCCCAAAAGGCCCTAATAATATCATATTCATTAAATTTTTATTTTAGCATTACTTGTGTACAATTATACTATTTATTTATTATATTATTTATTTATTATAATATTTGTAATATTTATATTTTTATGCTGTCAGCATGTTTTTGTAAAAATTAATGCTTAATTTATTTCCATGTTAGTGTTATTTATTTATTTTTTTTGTATTATTTTTGTACTTCATAGTTTTATGAAAACATGGCATAATAGCGCACAACAGATTTGACAGCTGAGTTAAATGTGCGTTTTAGGGGTCCTGCCAGCAATAAAGACATGTCCAGGTCTACATTTCCAGGTCAAATTAATTATTTTGAGATTATTTTAATTCATATCATATTGACTAAGCACTATGAAAAATCAGACTTTAAATGTAGCATTTGCCAATACAGTCACCTGTGCTTCAGGTCTTGTTATTTATGAGTCTATAATTATATTAATCTATAAGAAATGATTTGTGGTCCAGATCTGAACTAATTAGTCTTCTCTGCTCTAGAGGAGACGTTTCCCAGAATAAAACACTTCAGAAGTTTCCATTCGTTCTCCGTCAATGTCCAGGAGAAGCAGCGCACATACTAAAGAGATCTCGTTTTTGTGATTTCCCTCTCATGCAGGTCATTATAGAGTCTTAGAAAAGTCTTCAGGGAGAGAAATATATTTAAAAAAAAAGGTGTATAAGAAAAAAAGCGCCTCTAGGTATCCTCACGGCTAGTCTTGACACACTTTTGCATGCTGAAAATACCAAGATAACAAGCTTGCATCATTCATGTCAAAGACAGCATAAAAAGTGAGTAATACTTTGCAAAGGGCAACAGCTCGTCTGACAAATGACGGGATTACAAACACCCTGGGTAATCTGCGATATAATGTTAAAAACCAGAACATACGCAAACACATTTATATATGCATTAGACATGAAAACTCTAGTAAAGCAGTGTGATTTTGCAGCTTTACTGCCCTTTAGTGTCTAATATCTCACTTTAATCCTTTATCCGTGTGTGTGTGTGTGTGTGTGTGTTTGTTGTATCATAGATCCGAGCTGTCAAAGCCAGATATAGTAATCCTGCGTGGATTAAAGAGATATAGAGTAATGAGGAAGGTCCCTCTTTCTCTTTTTTTTTTCTCCACGGTTTTACCGCTAACCTAATTTCTGTCTCACTCATTCACCAATGTCTTTATGTTATTTTCTTTCAAAGGACTTTAGTTCAGCCCACTGCTAAAGCATCTTTATGTGCAGGGAAAAAGAAGCATCTTCTGCTTGGTGTTTGTTTTATAGCTTTCAGTCTGCAGGTAAACAGGTGCAGCACTCATTAGCAAGAGCTTTTAATGCCTGAAGGTCAGACACCTTCTTTTCATAGTCAATAACGAGAAAAAAAACAACAACCTTGAAATACTGTATATATACTAATGTAAGAAGACGTTTCTTATGTTCACCATACAGGAAATTTGTGAAATATTTTTACAATCTATAGTAACAATTTTCCATTTTAATATATTTTAAAATTGTATTTATCCCTGTGATGCAAGCTGAATTTCATTTAGCAGTCTACGTTGTCACATGATCCTTCAGAAATGTTTTATTTTTTATTTTATTTAATATTCTATTTCATTTATTTATTTAACTTTTATTTAACCAGAAAATACAAAGATTAGTAGACATTTACAAATAATGGTGGTTTTTGTTATCAATTGTTATCAATTTAATGCATCCTTGCTAAATAAAACTATACAATTATACCTATCCTTAAATTTTTTACAGTATTGTATGATGTTTTCCAAAAAGTATGCTTTCCTAGCTTAGATCTTCTGTCTTGTTACCAGCGAAAATATCTAAATATTCTTAAATAAAAAATACTTTTTCTAGACAACTAAAAATTATTGGGGGTTTTTTTCAGAAAAAAAAAGTATAAATAAAATTAAAATAAAAAATAAAGTGTTTTTTCCGGCTTAGAACAAGGAAAATAATCTAAAAATGGGCTAAGCAAAATAATCTTATTTCAGACAGAAAACAATATAATTTTTCTTACCCAATTGGCAGATTATTTTCCTTGTTTCAAGTAAAAACCTGCTTAATTTTATATATTTATAATCTATTTTTACCTATTTTTATGTTTTTTACAAGACTATAATTTTTACTTGTCTAAAAAAACCTTATTGATGTAAGAATTGTTTGAAATTGTGGCTGAAAAAAAGACAAAAAATCAGTGTAGTGCACTGATAATAACAATCAGAAATATTTCCTAAATCATATGATTTCTGAAGATCATGTGACACTGAAGGAGGAATGATGCTGATAATTCAGCTTTGATCACAGGAATACATTTTTTAAATATATTCAAATAACAATCAACACTACTATGAATTTATAATTATGTTTCACAATATTACTGTATTTTTTAGTCAAATAAATGCAGTCATCTTGAGGGACATACACTACAGATGCCAAACTGCTTTATGTACTAGCCGTGTGTGACTTACAGGACACAAAAAAACAGGGATCTTCTTAAAGTAGGAAAATAAAAATCTTCAAAAGAAGAAACGGTGAATAACAGAGAGAGGTGAGTCAAGCGCGGATGAATCATTTTAAAAATAGTAACACATCGTGTTCCTTCCAGTTCAAAACATCACAAACATGAACCAGACGGAGGCGGAGAACATGCATTTATTCAAACACACACTGACTTGTGTGATCTCTTCTCTGCGTGGCCCTCCGGCCCCGTGCCACAGTCGTGAGCTTGAATGATGAAGGTGAACTCTCTCTGTTGCTCGCAGTCAATCGGTCCACGCGCTCGCAGACGACCCTCTCCTGAAGTTCGGTTCAGAACCACAGCCTCGAACGGAGCGCTGAGACCCAGCATGTGAAAGCCACAGATTTCACCTACAGACACAGAGAAGACCACAGATTAGACTCTGCTCTTCGTAATCTCAGGGTTATTGTGCAATTAAATCCCACAAAAGGAGATTCTTTCCTTTTCTAGCATTTTATAGGGTTTTATTCTCCCTTATAAAGGGACATACGCTGCCTGTCAAAACTTGTTTTTGAACAAAGGAAATATTTTTACAGTTAAAGGGTTAGTTCACCCAAAAATTTTTATTCTGTCATTAATTACTCACCCTCATGTCGTTCCAAACCCATAAGACCTTTGTTCATCTTCAGAACCCAAATAAAGATGATATCAGAGAGCTATCTGACCCTCCATAGACAGCAACACAACTGAAATGATCCCAGATCCAGAAACACAGTAAAAACATCAGTCCATGTGACATCAGTGGCTCAACTTCAGTTTTGTGATGACACTAGAATACTTTTTTTTGCACAAAGGAAACAAAAATAACATAATTTAATCATAATAATTACATAATATCCATTCTTCTCCAATGACTTAGGTATTTTGCCATTTTAGAGAGCGTCACATGCACAGCGCATTTGCGAGCTTTAACGTATTTGATGTAATCTGCCTTGTTTACAGATCTGCCCATTAAGAATGCGCCTATTTTCACGCGGCAGCCTGCAAATCATCACGCATGGTCACGGGTCTCCCTGCAAGCCAAGTACTCCTCGCTGCAGACTGTAGCGTGGTGACATCAGGTAGATACCTGACGCAGGTACCTGACATACGTGTATGTGTATGTGTTTACCGCGCGTGTAAATCGCATTCATAATTACTATATTTGCATTAACAGTAAAGGTAGGTTTAGGTTTGTTTGAGGTGTAGACATTAATAAACCAGGTAGCATTTTCTGATATCAAATTGTGCTACCTATTTTTTCATAGGAGGTAGCAAAATCTGATAAGGTAGGATGAATCGTGTTATAGACATATCATACGTCACTTTCCGCATGCGCGGTAAACACATACACATACGTCAGGTACCTATGTCAGGTATTTACCTGATGTCACCGCGCTACAGTCTGCAGCGAGGGGTGTCTCCTGCAAGCGCTTTTTTAAACCGTTGTTGCGCTTCATATAATATCCACCAGGTGGCGCAAGGAACAACATTCCCCATGGCCAGTGTTAAAACAACTCCACAGAGATGTGATTAGACTCCGCCCCGCCGCGTCACTGGCGCTGCTGAAATCACGCACAGTAAGTTACATTGAATCATACTTAAGCATTTATAATTTGGTGCTAATTCAATAGCAGAATGCACAATATTACGTGCTGTGGAGCGAACACACACTAGAATAGATATCGACGACGTCGATGCAGCTAATATTAGCTAGCTAGCTACTGATGCTGTGTTAAACTTTTTTCCGGGGGAAAGCACGCACATGTAATCTGTGGTTGTTTACACCTAGAGGAAGGCGTACACTTATGTAGTGATGCTTTCTAAATCGGTAAGTCAAGATAGGTAGATGTAAATCAATGGAGAAGAGTAAATTATGTTATTTTTATATTATGTTAAATTATTCTCTTAGCATTGATCCACTGATGTCACCTGGACGGATGATTTCACTGTGTTTCTGGATCTGGGATCATTTCAGTTGTGTTTCACAGATAGCTCTCTGATATGGTATAAAATATCTTAATTTGTGTTCTGAAGATGGGTTTGGAACGACACAAGGGTGAATACTTAATGACAGACTTGTCATTGTTGGGTGAACAAACTTCTTTAAAATAACAATTTTACTGTAATATATTTAAAATGCACGTAGTTCCTGTGATGCAATGTTGAAAACAGTTTTTTACATATATATATTTTATTTATTTATTTTTGTGGAAAACATGCTAGAATACTGTTTAAAATGTTTCACTGTTTAAAGAGTTCAGATGCAAAAGCCACTAAAAGCCATCTTGGTTAAAATTGAGATAATGATCCTGAGTGAATGCTCTCCACACATTGTATATGTTCAAGAAGTACTTTCCTTTCAAATGCGTTAAATCCCAGCTTCAACCCATTCAGAAGCACCAGTACTTACATAGAAACCTACACATGGTAGGCAGAAAGAAAGAAATACCATTTTAAAGAAATCCGTCAGAAGTACTCTGTACTCTTTGTATGCTTAAAAAGTTCAAATGAATACATTTATTATGTTTATGCTGCAAAACATAATAATAAAACAACAACAACAGAAATACTTTTATTCAGGAAGGATGCATTTATTTGATTAAGTTTAAATTGTATTTTTTGTCAAATAATTTTTCACAATAGTGCTGATTTTATCATATTTTTGATCAAACGAATGCAGCCTTTTTAGGATAAAATCTTTCAAAAACACTGAATATTGTAATTTTTCTGCAGTTTGTCATTTGACCTTCTAATTCTAACACTATTTATTGTAATTCTATTTTATCTGTTTGTTTTCTCATGAAAAAACACCTGACCCTAACACTTGGACTCTCTATTCGGTTTCTGTCCTAACTACTTATTTTTATAAAAAGAAAAAAGAGCCACACACACTAGCATTCTCTATTCTTTTGACTTCCTAACACTAAGGTTACCTATTCTTTTTCTGTTCAATGAAATGTTTCTCTTTTTATTTATTATAAAAAAGCTGCATTAGGCTAACCAAGGCTTTCACAGCACTCACATATTACTGCTCTTTTGTTGGTTTTGATTGCTTCTATTGTCCCCTTTTGTAAGTCGCTTTGGATAAAAGCTTCTGCTAAATGATACATGTAACATAAAATATCTATTTGAAGTCCACTTATAATGTTATTCAAGCTGACTTAATCACCAATCGTCGTATGGAGAAACCACCTAGCAACCACTTACAGCAGCTTAGCAACCATGAAACACCATAGTAAACGGGCAGCGAAACAGCCGGCCACAATGCTGATGAGTTTTGCATGAGCAAACATCCTCACTTTTGGTGAAATGTATTTATTACCATGATTTTGTGTGTGTGTGTGTGTGTGTGTTGTGCAAAACAGTGCTGCTGTCCAGCACAGATAAGAGTATTCTCCATCTCTCCTCTCTTTGATCTCCAGAATAAACCCACATATACAAAACAACAGAGAGATGGAGCAAAAAGCAGCAATCCCTTTGTTGAATAATATTTCACAATCTTTGTGCATGTGCGAATGCATATGACTGAAACTGAATAATAGTGCATTCATACATTAAAAAAAGAAGTATGTGTGGGTTTTTTGCTTGTTTTTTTTAGCTTGGCTTTAATCAAAATTCACTGACACTGATATAGCAAGGGGGGGTGTTGTTGCATTATTTGGCACTGTTTTTGAATTGTTAGTTTGTGTTTTTTAAATGTCTTTTTTAAATTAAAAATAAATAAATTGCTTCCTCTATTGAGAGCAGCTTTGGATAAAAACATCTATTAAATGCATGAATGCAGTAACACGCAATAGTTTGTGCATAGACGTGTAGAGGATGTGTAGTTGGAACATATATATTCTTGTCCAAGTGTATTGGTGTATGTATTCATGCCATGCTCTATAGTCATAAATATGGCTGTTGAGAAGAACATGACAGCGTTCGTTATAAAGCTATGAAAAATCAGTATGGAGTTCATGAATTAAAGCCTGGATCACTAAAAGGATTCACACACACACACACGTCTGTGATTGACATGCTCTCCAGTATTTTCAGTAAGCTGTCAGCTGAACACAAAGCTGAGAGAGAGAGAGACCCCTTGAACAATAGAATTTCAGCCCATATCTTCTCCTCCAGTCTTCCTCAGACAATCTGTTTCTTCTCTCACTTCATCTCCCAAAGTATTTCCATCAGGACACTCTTTAAACCAGTGTCTCTCAAACATTTTCACTTTAGAATAGACTGTATTTATGCATTTTATTTTGTAAGCTACATTACAAATGTAACGCAATATGTCATTCAAAAAATCGAATCTAAAAGTTGTATATTTTTTAAAAATGTTTTTTAAATTAATTGGTGTTGTTTTTGACGACTGCAGGTGACTCCTTATAATTGGGTTAATATTACTTAAACATATATTTTAATTAGATATGGACATGCAGTCAGCTACATATACTGTAATATTATGCAAAATTGCCTGGAATATTGTTAGTTTTGGTTTCTGAAAATCGTGCACGGCTTTCTGCAATCAATAACTCACAACACAATGCATTTATTATTTGTTTTGCATTTAATTTTACCTTGGGATGGTTTCTTTTGACAAAAAAATCATTTTTTCACTGCAATGGGAAAATAATCTTTTTATTGCATATTGCACTTCAAAAACAACTACAACATATATATATATATATATAATTTAACATTAAAATCTGAAAAAATTGACTATTATATATGTAATATATAATTATATTGCTGTTGTAACATATTCATATATAATTTTAAATAAACAAAATACTTTTTTTAAAACTACAGTTTAATATATATA
>JAUYWG010000050.1:19116086-19132023 GCA_034779775.1 Enteromius afrohamiltoni
GAGCTTTTCTTATTAAAAGAAGCTGCTACTTACTATCTTAAACATGAGTTTTGAGCAGTAAAGGGTAGTGCTTGTTTGTCGTTTCTTCGATCACAAATGCAAAACGTAAACAAAACTAAACAAAAAACTACAGTATGTGGAAAATAATGTCTTTTGTACCTTAAAATGCATAAACACACTGCATTACACCAAATAATGTTTTTTTTGCAACATCATATGATACTTTGCAGAAAACAAGACTTTATATCTTTATTTTGCATGTGAAGTGATGATTCTTGTTGTAGGGATATTTATGATATATTTGTATTAGAAAATAAAAAGCCCACTTAGGATATCCGCCAGTGCATGAAATATTCCATACCATAACCCACAGAAACAATGAACAAGCCAGAGTAGAAAAGTTGTGAGACTTCCAGATCCACTCCAAAACTATTTCCCCCTCATTTGTCTTGTTTTTCCAAGATCATGCATGCTGTCTTCTTTGAGACTGTAGGGGTCAAACCAAAATTACATCTCTCTGACCACATAATGCGAAGATGCCTGATTAAGTGAACTCTCAGGTGTTTCCGTTTCGGTGCGCTAATGAACTGAGCTGAACTTCATTCTGCACAGATTACTGTAGATGAGACACAACAGAGTTCAGCAGACTCTCTGAACACACACAAACACTTGCATTTGAGGTTTACAGGGACTCTCCATAGGCATAAAGCTTTTTATACTGTACAAACTATGTTACAGGATTACAGGAAACTGTGTGCACTTTTTGAATTTCATAAAACACTGTTTAGTGTGTTTTTTAAGCCTTTTGTTTTATGGGGACACAGGAAGTGTCCTCATAAACCATGTTTACGTTGTAGTACCCATGTCATTATACACATTTGTGTCCTCGTAAACCACAAATGCCTGTACACACACACACACACACACACACTCACACACACATGCATCACATCAAAATAAAATTTGTTGATGTGAAATGTGAAATCTATTGTGATGTAAGAAGCCAGACATACAATATAAATATACATTTTATATGGCCCAAGTAAACTACTCAGCTTCTGTCAGATTTTGCTGTTTTGATTTGAAAGCACAATTTACATGATGTGTAAATATTGCAACCTAATATGACAAGAAACATAACTAAATTAGGTTATTCAGCTTAAATCACACTATGTTCCCCAATATAACAACTTCTGATGCACTGAAACCAGCATTATATAAAACTAAAACTAAAACTAGAAAAACATTTAGAAACCGTTTAGAAATGAATGGGTGGATAATATAGTTTACTGTTGGCATAATATTATTTGAAATGAATAATATTTTATTTATTAGTTCTTTCTCTCTATCCCGTCCAGAATCCCAGCAGTCCATGGATAGAGGAACAGGATGAACACTCTGCAATATCCCTGTAACACTTACATAGTCCTGATGTAAGAGTTCCTAAACTCTAAAACACACACTACATCTCCTACATGAGAGGTGTGCCTGCTTGAGCACAGAGTTAAAGGAGAAATGAGTGATGAACATATGGTGTGGGCTTCCCATGAGCAGCCAAACACACACACACACACACAAACATTAGAGAGAGGAGAAACATGTAGCTTCGTTTGTGTGATGATGATGATGATGATGATAATGACACACTCACTCCACTAATGAATATATATGATACACTGATAACAATCAATCAGTGGGCTGTCAGAACCCACACAGGTTGAGACGCTCTGCACATTAATCAAATGTATGTAGAACGCTGCCTCAGCGAAACCAAACCCAAGAGTCCACAACCCAAGAGCCTAACGAGGTCTGTTCAACCTGATCCTCATACTGATTCTAGTTCATGCTGCTGTCTCCCAAAGAACAGTGTAAAGGTTACTAGATACCTGAAATACTTTCTAAAATACAGGGGCCCAAGCGTGAAACACTGAAACAATTGTATGGATTTTGGCAGTATAATATTTTACTATATAGTTTAAACCATGAGGCACAGAGACTTGAAAATTGAAATTGTATGGTGCTCAATACAGTTTCATTTACAGTTCAGCTTGAAATATTGATATGAAGGTTTAAAAATCAACATTGACCATTATTTGAAATTATTACAATAACAAATGTGACCCCTGTCACTGGTGTTTGAGTGTTGTGTGCATTAAGTGAAAGCTGCATAAATATCTTTCCGTTGATGTGGTTTGTTGTGTAATGGTATATTTAGCTGAGATACAACTATTTGAAAACCAAAATTTGGGGTGCAAAGAATATCGAAATATTTAGAAGATCACCATTAAAGTTGTTTAAATGAAGTTCTTAGCAATGCAAATTACTAATCAAAAATATTTGATAAATATAAAGTTGGATATTTACAAAATTTCTTAATGGAAGATGATATCTACTTAATATCCTTGTCATTTTGACCCATACTGTAACACAAGTTTTGGGTTTTGTTTGGGTGTTCATTGTTGTCATGTCTTTTATTTTGTAATCTGATTTTGTCTGTTGTTTCACTGACAGTTTAAATACTAGAAACTTTAGTCATCACATGGATACTCATGTTAGAGTTATTAATTCTAAATATTATTTTAACAGTGTATTAAGTTTAATAAAAATAAAATTAACATTAATTGAGCACCAGATGAAGCAGATTTAATTTAAATATAAAATAAATAAGTGTGCCATTAACAAAAATCACCTCAGACTACATGATTGTGCATAAAATCTATAGTTTCTGCCTGTAATAAAACCTAATAAAACATTGTGCAAAAGAAAGTTATTTGCAGGATATACTGTATTTGTATTGCATCCGACCTGAACTCTGAAGTCGGTCATATTATTGATTTGAAAACCCAAGGTCTGCGTAAGTTCCTTTCTCTTCTTAATAATGCATTGCCCTTTGTTGCTTGGAAACGTAACGCGATAGACTGACCAGAGAATTCAGCAGCTGCTCACTGTGATGTGTGCCTGTGTGTGTCACAGTAACTACAAACACAAGGCAAAGGTGTCTAACCAATCTAGCAACTGGGCTGTGGTTTATTTTGTGTTTATTTCCAGAAGTTTTATATCATTCCAGGCTGAATTAACCACTTTTTGACATAACCTACATGTCTGAGGCGGAGAGGGAGGGAGATTTGTTTATTCCTGTGACAGACAGGGACAAACAGCCCGAGGAGTCTGCAGCTAGTCAAGTGAATCATACATAAACAAGCAAAATTGAAACACAGGATGGATAAACACTAAAAACGGAAAGAGAAAGACAAGAACATGCATCACCGGACAGGGCAGGACAACACTATAGGGCAAGAGACGAATGAAAACAGAAGAGAGGAAAGCTGAGCGCTGATAAATTATTGTAAGCTCAATCAGTTTTGTGAGCTGACACACTACTAAACTAATATATTTTATTAGCAGGCTTTGCATGAAGCAAAGGCAAACATGTTGTCTCAGATTAAACCCTCTTAAAGCCTGATTTACTGTATTATTGTCTACACTAGAACAGGATAGAGGGAGAATTTACTAAAACTCCTACCAAACAAATCAGCATTATCATTATTTTGAATAATAAAACATGTTTTTATAGATATTTTTTAGACCTACACCCATAAGACAGATGCAAAACGAAGCACTACTCTCAAACTCTGCAAATGGATCATATAAAAATACATTAATATTGTTCCCCAAAAACACAAATGCAGCAACATATGCAATTCTACAGATTGTTTAATAATCAGTAAGTTAGTGTTAAACAACAAAGACCATCTGCAAATCACTCTTAAATCTAAAGACAACAATCAAAACTTCTCATTTCATAAAAATTGTGATCTGACTTTTCAAAACTCTGATCAGTGTCTGGAAACCAAAGGATGAAATTCAGACGAAGCGCACGTGGAATAAAAGCTCCCGCACACTACACATTCTACCCACTGCTTCGTTATGATTAAAATATTAAAGGCATCATATCTTGTTTTTATCTTTAGATATGTTCGTGTACGATGCGGGCTTACCTCTGTGCGCGCGCACGCAGGACAGCCCGAACGCCAGCAGCATCAGGATCAATATTCGTTTCATTGTAGTAAAACTCCTCCGGTCTTTCTGTTCTTCCTGATTTCTCTCACACTTACACAATAAGAATATTCAGTGAGATGTTTAACAATACGTCTAAATTAAACAGCAGAACCAATAAGAGTCGCTGAAAGATTTCAGGTAAGGTACGATGCTCAGTTGCGCGAAAGAGCTTGATACTCTGAGTCGAGAGAGAGAGAGAGAGAGAGAGAGAGAGAGAGATGTGTCTGTCTATGTGCCAAATGAAAGGCTATCACCCAATATCCATCCATGAGTTTTCCAAAACGATTCTCAGTGCCGCAGACACTCAATAAACGTAAATATTAATATATTTATATATAGTTAGCAATTATACTTACTCCCCAAAAAGCAAACAAAAACAAAAAAACAACGAAATTACTTTTACGTTGTGAAAAGTTGAATTTTGTCTCCACCTGGTGTCCTTTTTTTGTCAACTACAGCCTGGAATGTTTTACATCACAACATTTTAGAGAAAAAAAAACATGCTGTCCTTGGTTACTTTAAATGAATGATTTTATTTATTTATTTGTTTGTTTTTATCTTGTTTCATTTCACAAATTTAACATAAGCGCGCGCATGCGTGTCATGACTGAACGCAATTTATTTAAACGTGCATTTTAATAAAATATTGGTTGTTGAACAACGAGATGTACCCTATATATATATATATATATATATATATATACATACAGATTTATATTTATACAAAGAGTTTCTTTCATTTAGGCTACTGGAAAAATACATTTACAACTGTGTACCAAAGAAGAAAAATGTGTTCCTGCAGATAATTATTCCGACTTGTTACACTTAGTTTGTGATTAGCCTATGTAATGATTTTAAACTGTAAACTAATCAACTGCAAAATTGTATGCAGGAAGCACCAGATTTATTCTTCTGTGAAAATTCATGCTTTTGTTGAGTGAGGTCAGGCCTGAAAGCATCAGAAAACTCTTGCTACACAAAACAAAGGAAGATATTTTGAAGAAAGTTTGTAACCAGGCTGTTTTGGGTCACCATTGAAAAAAAAAAAAATCCTATGGAAGTTAGTGGTGACCCAAAACAGCCTGGTTACAAACTTAAACTTAAATATCTTCCTTTTTGTTGAGCAGAACAAAGAAATTCATACAGACCTGGAACTACTCTAGGGTGAGTAAAGGATGAACGAATTTTCATTTTTGGGTGAACTTTGATGCATGTGTTATGCGTTCAAATAGAATTTTTTTTTTTTTCAAATACTTTATTTTGGAGACCGTGGCAAATGTATATTGCTCTTTTGTGTATTTTCATTCTTGCATTTTTTGAAGAGCATGCTTTTATTAAAAAAAACATTCCATCATCGAAAGCATAGTTTAATTAATAAAAGTTAATGTGAACCAAACAAACCGATGAAAACTTGACTCAATTAGATTTAATCATTTTCATCGTTAAAAGAGGGATTTGTTGAAATAACATCAGTATTGTGATTGCATCAATGTAAAGATCAATTTTAAAACTGGTAGGGGGGGAAAACAGAAAGCTGCTGTATCTGACAGAAACTTTTATGTGAATTTGCATGTAGCTTAATCATAAATTAGTAAAGATGAGTGCTTAGGTCTCGTGACACTTTACAGGTGACACTCATGTTCATATTTTCCGTCTTTAGGACGTGTTTCGGGTTGACTGTGTTTTTTTTTTTAGCATTGTTACTAGAACTGACTGATTTGAATCTGAGTGAATGGAACGCACATCTCATGATCTGCTTGACACCAACGCCGCCCGCATCTCTATTAAAACATGAAAGCAAATGTTGATGTCGCCATTTAAACAATTAGAATAGTTTCTTTACAATACGCATTAGCAAAGTATTTAATAGCAACCATACATTTACTATAAACGAACTATAACTATACAGTAACTATAGAAATGGCGTCGATATCCCTAATTAAAAATCAGTTAAAGTGAGAACTCAGGATGCAGACAGGTTACAGGTGACTTCTTTAAACAAGAAAAACAGGATCTCATGAACAATAAACGTGACGTTTCTGTTTCTGTTTCTCCGACTGTCAGGATCCCTTCAGCTGAATTGTTGTGTTTCTTGGTCATTTTCATCTGAAGTCAATGGAGATCACATTGTTTTTAGCTGTTCTTCTCAATCATGGACGGAACACAAACATCCAGAGATGTTTCTCCAGAATGCAGGTACTTTGATTAAACACTATAATTAATCGCCTTTAAATGGTCGAAGATGGCAATATGATGTTTGATGATAAAGGGTTTTTGAGACTTTTCTGTTTTAGTTTAGTACATCAGAAGAGATTGTTGTCAGAGCCCAGCAGTGTGTCTTTGAGAAGTAATGCATCTATGGATAGGCTAGTACAACTGAAGCTTGGAGATACACTGACTGATCTCAGGTAGCCTATTACATTTCTGCAATGATTATGATACACAATTATATGCATTTAATTTTATGACATTTTATAGCCTTTTATCAGTACAATTTATGATATGTGTAAAAAAAGAAGTAAACTCCACGCATACATATATATATATATATACATATATATATATATATATATATGTTATGATATTAACATTATAATATATTGTCAATAATCAGAAACTATTCTTTAAAGTGTTTTATAAATGTAATTTATTTAATGCAGTAATTCAAAGGATTTATGTTTATACTTTCTGTTATAGTTTAGTTAGTCAGAAGACATCAGAACCAGAGCCCAGCTGTGTGTCTATGAAGAGTGATGGGTCTATGAGCCCTCCAGCAGATTATAGGGATGCAGATATACAGCATAATCTTAGGTATAATATATTTCTAAAAATATGAAACAAGTATGCCATTTGTATTATCAGAATGGGATTCTAACAATGACAGATTCTTTTTTGTATGTTGTTTGTTATAGTTTAGTCCATAAGAAGAGAGCAGAACCAGAGCCCAGTTGTGTGAGAAGTAATGAGTCTATACTGTAAGTCGTCCACTACATTTTCTCTACAACTTTGAAGATACACAGAATGATGTTGGGTATAACATATTACTTACTTTTTAGCTATAAAGGTCAACTCAACACATTTAGATTAATTCTGAAGAAGAAGTTTGAGCGTCTGTGTGAAGGAACAGCAAAGCAGGGATGTCCAACACTCCTGAATGAGATCTACACAGAGCTCTACATCACAGAGAGTGAGAGAGGAGAGATCAGTAATGAACATGAGGTGAGACAGATTGAGACACAATCCAGGAGAGCAGCTATAGAGCACACATCGATCAAATGCTTTGACATCTTTACACCTTTACCTGGACAAGACAAACCCATCAGAACTGTGCTGACAAAGGGAGTCGCTGGCATTGGAAAAACAGTCTCTGTGCAGAAGTTCATCCTGGACTGGGCTGAAGGGAAAGAGAATCAGGACGTCCAGCTCATATTTCCACTTCCTTTCAGAGAACTCAACCTGATGAAGGACAAAACACTCAGTCTTTCAGATCTTCTTCATGTCTTTTTCCCTGAAACAAAAGAAATGGAAATATCCAGTGAGAAATATAAAGTGTTGTTCATCTTTGATGGTCTGGACGAGTGTCGTCTGTCTCTGGATTTTCAGAGTGATGTGAGGTTGTGTGATGTAAGTGAATCAGCTTCAGTAGATGTGCTCCTGATGAACCTCATTGTGGGGAATCTGCTTCCCTCTGCTCTCATCTGGATCACCTCCAGACCAGCAGCAGCTGATCTCATCCCCTCTGAGTGTGTCCATCGAGTGACAGAGGTACGAGGCTTCAATGATCCACAGAAGGAGGAATACTTCAGGAAGAGAATCAGTGATCAGAGTCTGGCCGACAGAATCATCTCACACCTGAAGTCCTCAAGGAGCCTCTACATCATGTGCCACATCCCAGTGTTCTGCTGGATCTCAGCCGCTGTTCTAGAGAAGATGCTGAGTCAAGCAGAGAGTGGAGAGATCCCCAAGACTCTCATTCAAATGTACACACACTTCCTGATCCTTCAGACCAACATCAAACATGAGAAGGACTATGAGAAGAACGTGACAGATGATCCTCAAACTGGGGAAAGTGGCTTTTCAGCAGCTTGTGAAAGGAAACCTGATCTTCTATGAGGAAGACCTGAGAGAGTGTGGCATTGATGTGACAGAAGCATCAGTGTACTCAGGATTGTGTACTCAGATCTTCAGAGAGGAGTCTGGCTTGTATCAGGGGAAAGTCTTCTGCTTTGTACATCTGAGTATTCAGGAACATCTAGCAGCTCTGTATGTCCTCATCTTATTTATGAACATCAACATGCATGTGTTTAACCCGATCTCCAACAACCAACAGAATTGGATTCAACTGATGCTTAAACATGTTTAATTTTCTGAGCTGCATCAAAAAACTGTCGATGAGGCTCTTCAGAGTAAAAATGGACACCTGGATCTTTTTCTGCAGTTTCTTCTGGGTCTGTCAGTAAAGTCTCATCAGAATCTCGTACAGCAAATAGTGACACTGAAAAGTAGCAGCTCTGAGAGCAATGAGGAAACAGTTAAGTACATCAAGAAGAAGATCAGGACCATTGACTCTCCAGAGAAATCCATCAATCTGTTTCACTGTCTGAATGAACTGGGTGATCATTCACTAGTGGAGGAAGTACAACAGATTTTGATATCTGGAACAATAAAGGGAGCCAAACTCTCTTCTGCTCAGTGGTCGGCTGTAGCTTTTGTTTTGTTCACATCAGAGGAAAATCTGGAGAAGTTTGATGTTAATAAATTTGTTGGAGAAAACAGTAAAGCTGAAAAACTGAAAGTTCTTCAGTATCTGCTGTCTGTGGTTAAAGTTCAGTAAGTATTACTGAGAACAATCACTTAAAACAAAGAAAATCTCATTTATAATTTTATCAGTGATTGGAGACTGATTGGACTTTAAAGCACCTTCCAACCAGTGTCCTCAACATGACTACTTTAAAACAAACAAGTTTAATGTTACAAGTGAGATAGTACTTAAACAATTGCCTTGGTTCTGATCCATGGTAAAGTCAATTTAGATGTGCATGTAGTCAATATTTGAACATTAACTTGTAATTTTATGGCAGCCAGAAGAACAATGACGAATGGAGAAAACAATAAAACATTTTTGTATTAGATTTTTTTTTTATTAGTTATTAACCTGGACAAGAGACAAAAAAGTAATGAGAATGAATTCTGCTCCAAGAATGCATTCAATGGCATGTCTAACTTTTGACCAGTAGACTTTTATTATGCAGCAATCACAAAAACATTGAGTTTGATCTCTCATTTAAATCTTACATTCAGGAAAAAGTGGATTTAGTTGAGTTGATTTTATGTTGTAATTGTGGTCTTTTCAGCCTGTGCAGAATCTTGAACAGAATAACTTTAGCTCTGTTGCACAGTGAGGGTATGTTATCCTGTGCTCATATAATTTCCAGGTTATCTTTTATTCATGATCAGTGTTTAATAAGTGTTTAAGGACGGTTTCACAGACAGAGCTTAGACTAAACCAGGATTAGGCCATAGTTCAATTAGGACATTTAAGTAATATTTATAAATGTGCTTAGGAAAAAACATGACTGATGATCAAAACAAAGACACTGACATGTTTAAAGACCAGTTTCTTTCAGTTGAAACAACCCAGACTTACATTTATGTCTGGAGCTAGGCCTAAGCCTTGTTTATTAAACTGGGGGTAAGTGTTTGATTGTAGTGTTTAATAAGTATGTTTCATCTCTCTACAGTTTGGGGCAATGTGGTCTCACAGATAAAGATTGTGATGCTGTGACTTCAGTTCTGAGATCAGACCCATCACACCTGAAAGATCTGGATCTGTCTTCTAAAAAATTAGGAGATTTGGGTGTGAAGGTTCTCTCTGTTGTACTGGAGGATCCTCAGTGTTTACTGGAGAAACTGAAGTAAGATCATCTCTCTCTTAGTATCATGTTATTGTCTTCTGTAAGACTAAACTCTAAATGTACATTTGTTAACACTTTCTATGAAGCCTGTGTTTATAATACATTATAAGAGTTTTATTAATGCATTATAAACAAATGTATAATATGTTGTATCTTCTCATGAATATTCATAAGAACTGAATGTGTTCGATATTTACTTATTTGTGGTTATAGGTTTTAGGAGTATGATCATTTATAACACGCAATGATCACGATTAATTCCCTTAAGTTATTATGGATTATATTTCTCATAGTTATAATGCATTATAAGTCTCACATCTTGCAATTTTGCTTATGTTACTTTACTTAAATGTAGACAAATACAATAATAATAAAACAATAATACAAACAAATAATAACAATTAAAAAAATAATAATTCTCAAACAGCCATAAGATCAGATATCAGAACAGATAAATGTGTAATATGAAACATTTGCTTTGAACTTTTTTTATCTTTATTTATATATATATATATATATATATATATATGGTAGTATTAGTAGTGTGTCACTAAATACATGCTAACACTTTATCTTGATGGTTCCTGAACAGACAGTATATAAATATTCTCCCTACCCTACCTAATTCTACTAATACTCTTAGCTTTATATAATAAACATTGCATTGTCTTCAGTTGAAAGTATTAGCTAGCTCACATTAGCCTCAATATTAGCCTCACAGAAACACTCAAATAACACTCAACACCTAACCACTCACAAGATGCTGTAAGATACCGTGTAGATCTTAAAGAAACAATATTAAGATATAATAGCATTAATTATAAATGAAGTAGATTTAATACGGTGTTCATTGTGTGTTATAAATAACAATACTCTTAAAAGTTATTATCACAAATACGTAAATATTATAATGTGTTATAATTGTATTTATGATTATTCATGAGATGCTATAGCACATTTTAAATTAATTTATAATGCATTATGCATTCATTATAATGTCCTAAGAATACCCTTATAATGTATTATAAATATGGGCTTCATAGAAAGTGGTACCATCAATTTTAGAACTATAATAAATAAAACCAGCTTTTAAAATGTTTAGGGAACACACAATATATAACAAAACTGGATTCTGATTACTAAAGATGAAGCATTAACGAAGCATGTGACAGTAGTACATTTATTAATCTTCTTATTTAATGACATTACAAAAATTAGATAGATTAATTTAATGTCTAGGATTTTCAAAGGAGTAACATTGAGATGGCCAAGGGAGAAAGCTTAAGGTAGGTTGGACAAAATAATCACAGGAGATGAACGATTAGCACCGCAAAGATTTATTGTTCCCACAACCAATAATATTTATAAACGTTTAAGTAAAAAACAAAAACAATAACACAAACAACTTAAACAGCAAGACTGTGAGTAGCGCTATAAATCATAAAATAAATATAATCAAAATAATCCCCACTATCTCCTCCCAGTCCTCTAAATAAGAAACAAAACAAAACAAAGCAAAAGAAAATCTTCAGCGCAAATGCGCCCTAAACTTATGCTAAATAACAAAAAGAGAAATACATCAAACAGCGCACTCCGCTCACTAGTGTGTCTAATACATTAGATTCCTAAGTGCAAAATATGTATGTCACGTGACTTACTATACTGTTCCACAACTCCGTTGTCTGCAGGGCAGAGTTGATCACACACTATAGTGGAGCGTGAGTGTGCTTAACGTGTTTAAGAAAATATGGAAAATAACGGGAACACAAGCGTTACGAATGTTAACACTTCACAGCGTTGTCTTTTACAAAGCTTAATCTATTCACACATTAAAAATAGTAGTACCAGAAAACAAAACACAACAGCACCAAATTAGAAAACTCTGCACACACACTCTCGTTCCTCTCTTCTTCCAGCGCCGCTTGTGTTTAAAAAACCGGGTACCGATCAGGATTGGACGAGACCAACAGACTTCAAACAGGTCAGCACCTAGAAATAAGCATAGGGGAGTATAGGGGAAACAACAACAACAAAAAAAATGCAAGAACAGTGCACAGTTCGTAACAACAATACACAAAGACATGTAAAGTACTGTAAGCAATGTTTCAGACAGACTGAAATGCAAAAGAACACATCTATAAAGAACAATAATCTGAATCTGAACATTTTCATCTAAAGTTTCAATATCTTTTCTAGACTGGTGAGATTTAGTTCAGATTTAAATGCAAAAATGTAGCTAAAACATTCAGAATGACTTTTTAAAAATGCATAAATATTGTTTGACTTCTGTTTGTCTCCATGGCAAGTGATGTCATAAACAGAAAAGTTGAAAAAGAAGGTAATGTGCGTTTAGAAAAGAAGTGCTCACTTATGTTCAATAAATACATTACTGTTTAAAATGAGCAAGAATAGTACATGGATTAGATCCATTTAAAAGATAAATTATTATAAGAGAAGCACAAAAAAGACAAAAAACAAATAATTGTTCTTTAAAATGTTGAAAACAGACAGATATTTTCTAAAATACTCTATTCAGAGCACATTGCTCATGAGAATTGTGTGTTTGCTCACATGATTTACAGAATATATATTTTCATGCATGTCTGACTTTTTTATGATTTCATATTGTTTTGGAAAGTATTTAATTATTTAATGTGGAAAAAAGTTGGGTTATTCAGGACAGAGATGCACTTTTAGCAGATCAGAATAGACTCCCATTTTCCACAAAGAATAAGACTCGTGTTGATCTGCAAACCTGTTTGTGAAACTGAAATCAGTACATTATTTCAAATGAAGATCTCTCCTCTGTGCCTCTGTTACTATTATACATCCAGTGTAAATTATGGAGTTTTGATGCACAGGTGCTGAAAGCTTTTTTATTTTCATGTTTCTCACAGACGAAGACAAAATTAATCTGTTTAGATTTGTGATTAGTAGCTGTTGACCTGATCTGATCTGAGAGTGAAGAGTGTGTTGTTGTTCTCTACAGGTTGTATGATTGTGGTCTCACAGATGAAGGTTGTGCTGCTCTGACTTCAGCTCTGAGATCAAACCCTGAACACCTGAGAACACTGTATCTGTCTGGGAATAATCTAGGAGATTCAGTGTCTCTTCTCTCTGCTGTTCTGGAGGATCCTCGCTGTAAACTAGAGACACTGTGGTAAGATCATCTCTCTGACAGTCACATGTATTTGTCCTCAGTAAGACCTAAATCAGCTGTAAAATAAAAGTTTGATGAATAGTTGTTGTTTTTTTCCAGATCTATTTATCAGTTTCATCTAATTTTAGTTTGAATGACAGTTTATAACATAAAGATATAAAGCCTACAAATATCTGGTCTAACTGCTTGTTTTACACCCTTTCACCAAACTTTTAAGTGTACTGCTCTGACTCTTCTTGGCTCTGAGTGTACAAGAAATATTATCACATCTGTCCATTTGAGCTCCTGGAGGATGAGCTCATTGTTGCTCAACTGGTCTCTGCAGAATCCTCCACAGGTGCTCAAGAGTGTTAAGACTCGGTGAAATATCTGTACACTGAAGGGTTTTCTTCTTCAGATAAATATAGCCATGTGTATTTTATTTGTGATTTAGCCAGAATAAATAGTCTCTGAAATGTCATTAAGCAATAGATTAAAGTGTCACTAATGACATCATCATGAACACTGAGCAAGATCTCAAAAACAACTGACTCCTGCACCAGATCACTTCTTATTTAATAGAAATGAATAGAAATATATACATGGTGTTGATTTAATTCTGGTTTATGTACGTGTCCGGATGGGGATAACAAAATCCTGACTGATGCTCTTAGTGTCACTGTAACCAAGAATCATAAAAAGTGATCAAATATTGAAGCTAAATCTAATCTCAAGATCAGCTGCTAAAATATATTTGCTGTGATTTTCATTTTAAAGGTGTTTTTTAAGACATCCCCCTCTAATTTGTTCATAAATCACATCCTGGTACATATATATATATATACTGAGAGATGTTAAAAAATGGTGGGGACAATATCAACTCTGGCAAAAAAGTGGCACATAGTTGTTTGATTAAATTTTTTTATTCATCATTTTATGTTTAGAGTCATTATTGTTTCATACTTCATTGATGTATATTATACACAGCTGTTATTACTGTTATTGGAAATGTGGACATATTTAATAGTCTGTTTAGATTTGTGATTTGTACCTCTTCTTCTGATCTGATCTGAGAGTGAAGAGTGTGTTATTGTTCTCTACAGGTTGAGTGATTGTGGTCTCATAGATGAAGGTTGTGCTGCTCTGACTTCAGCTCTGAGATCAAACCCTGAACACCTGAGAGAACTGAATCTGTCTGTGAATAATCTAGGAGATTCAGTGTCTCTTCTCTCTGCTGTTCTGGAGGATCCTCGCTGTAAACTAGAGACACTGTGGTAAGAATATCCTCACACATGATTTGAAGTGAATTGTATCATTAATTAAAACAAATGTTGCATGAGACATTTTACATAAAAATACAGACATGGTGCAATAAAGAAATATTATTTAGACTGTTTTAATAAGACTTTAGGAGGTGGTATCAGGGAGAGAGATTAAGTGTAGTCCTAGACTGAACTGACCCTTTAATCCAGATGAACAGAAATCTGCTTTATCTTGTTTTAAATAGTCTTAGTCTAGTCCAGAGTTTAGGCTGATTTCCTGGAGGAAGACTAAAGCTACTTCAGGATTAAATTGAGAGTTAAATTAAATCTAAAAACACTAAAAACAGTGGCAGAGCAAAATGAGTATCTCATATCAAGTAGTGTTTCAAAAATCATCAATAAAAAGATTGAATAGTCATAACAGTCATAACATAACATTTATCTCAGACATGATAACATTATTGACAACATGGTTTTAATTTTTTTATAAATAAGTCAGTTAACCACCACAGACTTGTTTTGTGGAGTTGGTGGGATTTTTACTTGAATTCACTTTCAGTATAACAACTTTAATCTTATCGTTTTGACCTTTTCTTAAAATATTCTGACAATAAATGCGCCCATATTTGCTCAATTTATTAATGCAAAACCCTCACACTTTAATTTAATTTAATTTAATTTGTTACCTTTCTTTTTTTGGAAAGTTAATCCATAATGACCTAGGTTTAATTAAAGGCTTTGTGTATTTTCGATAGAAAGAATGGATTCTTTTGATAGTCTTCAATAAAAAATGATGAAAGCAGTATATTTTATTGTACATGTGGGGTATATTTTTATCCTGTGATTTTAAGAGTCTGCTGCTGAAATGTTCTTTTATAAGGCTGATCATCTGACCACAGAACTTTTAGTTGAAGCATTAAACATTTTGCTATTCAAACTGAACTGGTTTATTTTAGTTCAGGACTCCATAGTCTAGGTGTCAGTACACTGTAAAGGTGTTTCCTAAACCATGATTAACTTCATAGATGAAGCTTACTCCTGGTTTAATTTAAATCATGTCTGTAAAACCAGCTGTAGATGATTTATGATAATGTTTTGTGCTCTGTGAAAACATCTGTCCAGTGATCTGTCAAACATACTCATTTGTGCTCTTCATTTAATAATAGATTCACTGCTGATCTGATCTGAGAGTGAAGAGTGTGTTATTGTTCTCTACAGGTTGAGTGATTGTGGTCTCACAGATGAAGGTTGTGCTGCTCTGGCTTCAGCTCTGAGATCAAACCCTGAACACCTGAGAAAACTGGATCTGTCTGAGAATAAACTATCAGAATCTAAGTTAAAGATTCTTGTTGATATGAAGAATGATCCACATTATAAACTAGAGACATTACACTATTGTGAGTATATTTTTATTTAAAGCTTTTAATGGAACTAATATGTGTGTAAATGGAGAAGATGATGATTGAAATCCACTTTAGTCTCTGAAGCTTAAACTGTTTAATAAGAGTTTAATTCAACAATGTGACTGATCTGTGAATCCCTTCCAGTGTCTCTGTGTGTAG
>JAUYWG010000050.1:19138090-19158089 GCA_034779775.1 Enteromius afrohamiltoni
TCTCTCTCTCAGTAATGTCCAGGTCAGTCATCTGTCCCCTGAGTGTAGGGGCCACAGCACCGGAGTCTCTGTCGCTCTTACAGCGGCGTCTTCAGACAGCGGAGCAGCAGACGGAGGAGTTAGTGAGGAGTCTGGGCTCTTTAGGAGCGTCTGCGGATCAGCTGCTCGTGAACTCTTCAGACGGGGGCTCCTCTAAGCGTCCCATCAGTCCTGTGAACATCCACCGGGCCCTGAGTGCCGCAGGAGAGGGTTTGCTCTGGAGACAGTGTGAAACCCTGGTGGCTCGTGTGTGCAGATTAGAAAGTGTTTTACACGCTCTGAAGCTCACCACCTTCCGCCTGGAGACGGACAGACAGCTCAATCCATCCCACACCGGTCAGTTTTCAGCGGTACATGTGAATCTAAATGTGAATTATGCATCACAGCAGACTTTTGAAGAGCTTTAGATGACAATAAAGGACGTTAAAATGTATGCATCAAAAAAAAAAAAAAAAATTAAGTAAAGTGTCTATTACACTTATTGTTTTTATAGTTTTGTCTTTGACCCAAAAAAAGGGTAAATGAGCCTGCACAAAACATATGGTATAGCTAATATTAGCTGTTTATAAAAACAGTGGAAAGTCTAAGCAGTGTCCTCATTTAGAGAACTAAGTAAGCGTGTGTGTAAGAGAGTGTGCTCTGTGGGAGCAGTTTCCAGCCCTGCAGGAGCTGTGTTTGTAATTTCCCTCTGTGTGTAGAGCATCTGCAGGAGCGATTAACTGCACTGCAGGAGCAGCACGAGGAGGAGCAGCGCTCTGCACGCCGGGAGGTGCTGCAGTTACAGGATGAGCTTCAGGAGGCACAGCGGGAGCTGCTCAGACTCAGAGAGGCGCTGGAGAACACCACCTCTGCTAAAGTAAAACCGCTCATGGGCTCGAATTAATTAAGAGTCTGCATGGAAAGTTCATAAATGAACCGAAAAATAAAAAAAGTCACATTTGACCTTTTATTTATATATTTATAAATATGTAAAGCATACATTTTAAGCAGTTTTTTAATATTATGTAAATAAAATTAAAAACTATAATAGCGTATACATGATACCAACAACATATATATATATGCTATTATAGTTTTTACTAATTAATTATTTAGTATATAAATTAATTATTATGTTTGAATTAATTTATATAGTCTTTTCTTTTTAATTTTACATTATTTGTTTTAGTAATTATTTTATGTGCATTTGCCATTTTTGTTTGTTTTTATTTTATTTTAAATTTAATTTATATTTCCGTTTTTAGTTTTATTTAAGTTAGTAATTTTCTTTATTTTAATTAACAGAAATGTTTCCTGACAACTTCTATATTCAAAGCCTTTGTTTATTAACGTTTTTCCCAGTTTATCGCAGTAAGTAAACTAGTCATTTTTATCTTAGTTGATCGTTCTTGACCTCTGTAACTGTTCGCAGATGAAGGAGCAGATGGCGAAGAAGACCACAGCACTTTTAGAGGCAGAGCAATCCCACAGTGCACTGCTGCTAAGAGTTGAGGAGATGGAGAGAGTGGTGGAGAGGGAGAGAAGACAGGTAAACTGAAAGGTTTACACTGTGTCATTTATTGTTGTCTGATTGATAAATTCACTTAAATGATCTGATCAGACTTTCACCTGATGGACAATAAAACAGGCCGAAACATCCGTAAGATGCGTAAATGAAACTTTCTGCTCACTGTTTGCTGGTGTTTTGTCAGGTAGAGGTTCTTCAAGCAGATTGTCACGCCTTGCGTAATGATGGACAGGCAAACAGGGCGGAGCTAAAGAAGAGGGAGGAGCTAATTCAGGGCCTGGAGAGAGAGTGTTGGGAGCTTCGAGACCAATCCGGTCAGAAACACTGAATTATGGGACATTTGAAACTTTGTTTATGATACACTATGACTGCTGCTGTTGAAACTGAAGTGTCTTGTTTCCTCACAGGAGTGAAAGAGACTCTGATATCACAGCTGACCAAAGAGATCAAGGTAAAGAACACATGAGAGGGACACTGACAGCAGTCATGAGATGTCTCATGATGTCTGTGTGTGTTTAGAGTGTGAAGACGGCTCTGCAGAAACAGCAGCAGGAGAACAGCAGACTCATCAGAGAGGGACGAGACCTCAGAGCAGCTGCAGATCAAGTACAGGTACTCAAACACACACCCATTATACTGTATTTCCTGTTGCACTACACCTAAACCTCCTCTTACAGAGAACTTCCTGAATTTTTTGGTTTTCAAAAAATATATATAACTTTGCTTGTTTCCACATGGGGACCAAAAAATGGACCCACAAGGACAAGGACTGTGTGGGGACATTTTATCCCCGTATCATAGGGCTTGACAGGACCAAACACACACACACACACACACACACACACTAGCATTATATAATTATGCTTGCTCAACAAACCCAACACACTGCCATTATATACATTTGGATTAGAGCAATGGTTCCCAATTTAGTTTGGTCAATCTCTGTTTTAAAGTAGTGCTTGCCCCTTTAATCTGATTATTTAGTAAATATTATATTATATATAATTCAAGAGGAAAGAGTGGGCAGCTATATAAGGAATTCAATTGTAGCTATTGAATAATTTATGTGAAAGCAAAAAAAAATAATAATTTCCTGCGGTTTCTTTGAGATTTTGTTTTCTAAAAAATAATGAAATATATTTGTTGACAAATACAAACGAAAACCAATTAAAGCAGCATCTGTTCTTTCTGTTTGTACTGTTTTGATATAAAGACATGGAAAATGCTTTTTTTCAGCTTTTGTTTTAGTTTTTGCTTTCTGCTGTGTTGCTGAAAGTTACATCAAATATTTTAATAATTTATTGTAAATTATAATAAAAAAAAAAGAAAACTATTTTGCTGCAATGTTAGCAGTTATGTTAAAAAATAATGAATTGTGGGCAGTTTCTCAGAGCTCTTCTGCATTTCTGACAAAACATGGCAAAATTCCATTGAGAGTGAAAATTGCAAAACGTTACAATAAAACTGCAATGTTAAAAGAATAACTTCCTTTTTATATGCAAATCCAAATAACCGTATCATCTGTGGGATAAAAGGAAGGTAATTGTAACGATCAAGCTATACCAAAGAATATAAAAACACTGTATATGTCCTATAATACGTACATATTCTATAATAATGAATTAATATGTGTGCAACCTGTCCATCCATCAGACTTAACCATTAAGCCCTGTGATAAAGTTTTCTTTTCTGATGTGAAGTGTTTGTGTGTGAAGGTTATGTTTATGTTATGTTTGTCTCAGGTGTTGAATGAAAAGTTAGAGGTTCAGTGTTCAGAGCTGAGCTCCACCCTTCATTCATTAAGACTGGAAACCGCTCGACTACAGACAGAGCAACACTGCAGAATCAAGGTATTTCAGTTCACTTTCAGTTTTGATGGCATGGGATGCAGTTGTACATGGAATTAGCAAGGTGTCGTAAACAAACTAAATAAGAATAATAGTAAAAGTTAAACAGTGTTTAGCATATTAGCACTAATTAAACAAGAAGGACACCGATGGAAAATAAGACTATATGTAGCGGTAATAGCAGAGTTTGTGCTGATACACACATACACTGCTGGGAATGTGTTGTTTGTTCAGGCGGAGCGAGATCGTGTGTCTAAACACCTTCAGGAGCAGGATCTCCTTTTAAACACAGCCAGAAGGAACATCCAGGCTGAGCTACAGGGCACGATATCAGAGAAAGCCGCCCTGCAGAAAGAACTGTGAGATACAAATTCACTACTAGAAATCCTTCACAGCTGAATGACCCACAGCAGGAAAAAGACAGCGCTTCCCGTGATGCCGAACCTTCTATCCAAGCAAAGCTACCGTGTTTTGACTCACTTGTAGATTGTTCGATTTAGGTTGATGGCAATGATCTTTGTAAACCAAAAGTAATCGTGACTGTAAAATCACAGTTCTGACATAATGTACTGTGAATGAGATCAGGATTATTAATGTTTGCCATCATCAGCTATTTTCTCTCAAAGGGCGACGCTGAAGGAAGATCACGCCGTGGCCCGGGAGACAGCTGTCAATCATCAGCAGATGCTGGAACGCACCATCGAGAGGCTTCAGGGGGAGCTCAGCTGTGCCTCGAAAGATGGAGAGACCCTGAGAGAAGAGAGAGAGCAGATAAAGAGTGAGGTCAGCCCGAATGCTGCTGAATATATGCATGAAACAGATAGTTCTGACTGGGTGATCCACATTTGAAACTTTGTTTGTTTATCTTTGTTTTTAGTAGTAGCAATATAGTAACATATATTATGAATGTGTATCAGTTCTATATGACCAATTAAACATATTTACATGATTAATGTACATAATATATAAGAGTAAATAATTGTTTTTAATAAAATAATATTAACAATAATTTAAGTCAAAATATTTATTTAATTGTAATAATAGTTTAATAATTTTATCATTACAATGACAATAACAAGTAGGAACAATAATAATTATCATTATCAGTATTTTATTAAATTATACACAATTATTTTAATAATATACATATTGTAAAATGTATTATAATTATTAGAGTGATTAATTTTATAATGCAATTTAAGTATTTCAATTATTATTTAAATAATAATAGTAATTTATTATGCATTGTGATATATATAGAATTATCATTGTCATTTTTATTAATACATTTATTTATTTATAAACTGGCATTTGTAGCCATACAGCAACAAATGGTTGTGCCCAGAAAGAACATTTTGTCATCATTTACTCACCCTCATGTCGTTCCAATCTTATGTTTCTTATGTTAAACACAAGAGAAGAGATTTCAAGGAGTTGTTTTTCTGCATTGACTTCCACAGTAGGTTCCATCAACTGTTTGGTTCCCAGCATTCTTCAAAATATATACAGTATTTGTTTAGGTTCAACATAAGAAAGACATGATTACAGGAGTAAATGGTGACAAAATGTTTATTTTTGAGTGAACTATGTTAACGTTTCTAAAAACACTGTGCCACACAACCACTTTATTTCCAAATCTCAGATGAACTCTGCAGTCATTTTGCTGGAGAAGGAGAAGAAGGGTTTGGAAATACAGCTGTCGGAGATCAAGGTACTTCACTGCTGACCAAATATGAGGTCACTGAATTTCACATCTTCTCCTGCATTGGCTGGAGCTCATTTCACCGTCTATACTGACTCCGCTACAGCAATTACCATAAGCATCTTCTTCATGCCTGTGATTGACAGGTGGAGCTGACCATGGTGAACTCAGCACTGCAGAAACAGACGGAGGAGAACAAGGAGCTGATGGAGAGCCGGGCAGTCTTGGAGCATCAGCAGGTTTGAGATCAAAAGATCACATAGTCAGACGCTCGTCAAAGGAAAATACGCTTGTAAGTCTCTCCCTCTCTGTCTCAGGTAACTCATCGTCAGGTGGAACAGATGCTCTGGGACTTGACAGGCAGCAAGAACAAACTGGCCTACGAGAAGGGCAAGTTGCAGGTCTGTTTCACACAGACACACTTTTCTATGTGTACGGACTTATTGTACACATTTTTCACAGTGTGATGTAAAACGATGCTTGAACAGTCGTATGATGAACACACACCTAGCAGGCTTCTAATAAACAGAGCGTGTGTGTGTGTGTTTACACAGGCACGAGTGCAGCAGATGGCTGCTGACCTCAAGACATTAAAAGCAGAATGTACTCAACACTGTCAGAGCAACACTGCACTGCAGAACACTTACACACAGGTGACCTTACACACACACACATGCTGCTCAGCTGAGTGAAACTGAACGGCATGAATGCAGAAAAGCAACTGAGCTGGTAAAAATTCTCACTTTTTTTTTTTAAATAGATTTAAGGGCTCGTATCCAGAGGATCTTTTGAGGTTAAATAATTTGCTGAACTCCAGAAAAAACAGTCTATTATAAATAAACTAAATGATGAACACACTAAGCAACACAAACGCTTCATTTGTACATGCTGAGCCATTCTGGCTGATATCTGACAAGCCAATACTTATTTTCTTGATATGGCTGATTTTAAAATGAAAACTCTAACTCTTGTTTTATTCTTTTTAAAGAGTTGTTAAATAATGCAGCGTTTAAAAACTGCAAGGCATTGCTGGGAGTAGGTTGCAAAATGGTGACATAAAACAAAATAATGGTTTTATTTTTTGGAACTAAACTTTAAGGACTTCAAGAATAAATATGAAATAATAAATAATGCATGATATGACCCCTTCAATAAGTCAACTGCTGAATATGCAACACTCTTTCTGGCTCGTTCTCAGGCGCAGAGAGAAAATCAGACACTGAAGGAGCAACTCTGCGCGCTACAGCAGCAGCACAGAGACACGGTGAGGGATTCAATTAAAAGACAATCGAAACGTAAGAACTGAATTAACAAATGTTATTATGTTTTTGTGCACAACAGAATGAAGCGGCGCAGACGCTGGAGAACGTACTGGCGTCTCACGCTCATCTGCAGCGGAACACACAAACACTGCAGGCAGAGCTGAGAGAACGAGAGCAGGAGCTACACACACTCAGGAGAGAGAGGTGTGTGTGTGTCTGTGTGTGTGTGAGACTAAGAGGACACACACCTGATTAAAAAAACAGGGTCATTGGCATGGAAGTAGCATTACACAAAAGTCTTTCGTCCCCGATGCGATTGCAGAAGTGCTATATGCAGGGTTAGGGAAATTTGCAGAATATTTACTCACCTTGAGTTCATCCGAAATGCATCATCATAACAGATTTGGACAAACGTAGCATTGAATGAGTTGCTCGGTGCAGCCCTCTGCAGTGAATGGGTGCCGTCAGAATGAGAGCTGATAAAAACATCGCAATAATCCACACCGCTGTAGTTCATTCATTAACATTTTAAGTTTGTAGGAAATAAATCCATTAGACACTTCAAAGCTCAATGCATAAATATTTGCTCACTCCTGGAGACTTCTATTGTATGCGCATTACTGTAAACATGGTCTTTGTTTGTAGTCAGTGATTGTTTGTAGCTATCGGCATCATCTTGTGTGTTTCTCAGACTGCAGGCTGTGAAAGAGATTCGGAGGCTTGAAGCTGAAGTAGAGAATCAAAGCACAAGGAACAATGAGAAGGTAAAAAAGCACACCGATGAGCAAATATCAAAGAGATTAACTGTTTACATGCTCACATTTTTGAAGGTTGAATCTTTGCAAAAAGCAGTCGATGAAGCTCAGCTGGACAACAGCAAACTTGCCCAAAGTTTAGAGCAGGCCTTACAGGAAAACCACAACACACGGGACAAACTAAACGCCCTCAGAGAGAGGTGAGGGGATGTGACTTGATTGTTTTTGTCCTCCGTGTTTTCCTGCGTTTGAGTTATATGTGACTGTATCAGCAGGGAGGCGGAGCTTCAAGAGGCGAGGGCAGAGATTGGGCGATTGACAGAACATGTAGATACACACAAAAAAATGCTCAATAGGGAAAAAGACTCTGGGAGACAGTCAGCACAGAGGGTAATGTTTAATATATCATGTATTTTGATCATTTTGCTGTACAGAATTTACTCTACCTTTTAAATGCTTTTGCATTTGATTCAACTCTATTTTGATTCAAGTCATACTCTTGTTTTCTATATAGCTGAAGAAGGCACTGAATGACGCATCGGCAAAGTCAGGTGACCTCTCACGGGCCAATCAGGAGCTTCGAGAGAAGGTGTTTGAGCTGGAGAAGCTTACATCCCATCAGAAGTCTCAACTGAATCAGTATCTGAGCAACAGAACAGCACCGAATCACTCTCTGAGAATCAAGGTCTCTCTCTCTGCGCTAATAACATCCCAGAATACACAAACTGAGTTCTTACATCATCTTTGCCTTCCCGACAGGACTTGGAAGCAGAAATTAAAAGTCTTGAAGAAGCAAAAGATGAATATAAGAGGAGGAGTTACGAACAGGTATACATTCAAACCCGTTTATTGACTATTTTAAGTTTTATGTATTTATGACTTTTTAAGGCCTTTACATTATTTGCATAATTAATACTGTCCCAAACAAAATGTGGATTATCATGCAAATCAATAGGTAGAAAAGCTTTCGATATGTTTATACTGTTAGTCACTTTATTATTTCATTAATATCAATATTATTATTTATTAAAAAGTGTTGAAATGAGGTAAATTGTAATATGTTTTGTGTAATACTTTATGTAATGCATACTAATTTTTAATTTATTTAACAGTGTATTATGTTGAGCAGAATAAAATTCATGTAAGCGTTCAATTTTATTCATTTAAATTAAAATTTACAGTGGTTTTCAATCTGATACGTTTTTGTAGTATTCATATTATTATTCATAATACATATTCCTTTCACAAAAAATACCTTTAATGTATTATGTGTAAGGAAAAGTAGCTTTGTGGATCATAAAAACCATAATTGTCTTGAGATGTAATGCAGTAAGCTAAGAATAAGTACACAAGCACTGCTTTAATAGCTTGAGCAGCTCAATGTCTCAATTCTAACTTCACTCTTGCTGATAAAAATATTAGGAATGGGATAATCCGAATATAACCGACTCGCCGGACTGCAGTGAATGTCCTGACTAATCTCTGCTGAAGATGATATCTCCGAGTGTGTTATGTGTGTGTTTCAGTCTCAGTCTTTGCTGCAGCTGCGTTCAGAGATGGTTTCTCTCCAGTCCGAGCTGCAGTGTCTGTCCTCCACTCAGCAGGAGGAGCTACAGGCCGAACGAGATCTCAGTCGCATGCTACAGGAGAAATGTCGGGTCAGCGCTCACCTTAAATCTCTGGTTCTGTACCAAATGTTGCCCTCAGGCCGTGTGCAATTACATGGACTCGTAGAATCAGGAGCCATTAGTACCCATCCTCCTTTTCTTTCATCTCTTTCTCAGTTTGTTTACTTAGTGATTCTCTCTCTATATCTCTTTTTATCCTTCCTCTTGCAGTATCAGCAAGCTACAGTTCCCTTCATCTTCCTGTCTGTTACGCCCTTCAGGGCATCAGTACTGCAAGACCAACAAAGTGCTGGAGAATTGCCATTATGTAAATGAATAATCAGGGGTTTTGTGCTGAACGCTGCTGTTGTGTGTGTGCAGCACCTGGAAGAGAGTCTGAAACGGCTCCGGGACGAGAGGGACGAGGCAGAAGTGAGACTCAGGGAAGCTTGTCTGGAGTCACAGCAGGTGAACAAACCCCGGCAACATCCTCCGTTTATACAGGAGGAATATAAAATAGAGATGAATAATGAGAGAATTATTATTGTTGAGTAAACTGAATATGAATGCTGGATGTGTTACATCCAACGTTGTGAAACTGATGCTGGAAACCGTGTCAGATTTTAGGTTGCCGCCTCCTTCTCTGATCACAGCCCGTGTTGAAATCATGCAAGCTCTCCAGAGGATGGGAAATTCTTTTGCCTCTCATTTTCGCCTTTGATTCGTTTCCATCCTTCTTCTCTGTTCCTCAGATCACAGAGAACATGGATGAGGACCACAGAGGGCTCTGCTCTAAATCTGAGAGCTTTAATGGCCAGACAGAGCCACTGAAACTCACGGAGAGCTTGTGCGGGACGGGAAAAGACACCACACGGTCCACTACAGCTCAGGTAGCAAATGAGAATGCAAATTCATTCAATTATTTTATACCGTAGTTGGGCGTGATCCATGGCTCATAAAACTTCATTTTTAGAAGAATTTTAATGCAAGAAAATGCATTTTCAAATGCTTTTTGAAAAAGGAAATTTATTTATTATTTAAATATTGTTATTTATTATATTATTATTATTATAATTATTATTTATTATTTAGATTAACACTGTAACGCTTAATCACATCCAAAATAAATGTTTTTTTTATTTGTTTGTACTGTGTATATTTTTAAGTATACATATATATATATAAATACACACACATGCATGCATATATTTATTATTATATATAATATTAAATATATTTATATATAATATAAATTCTATAAATATAATTTAAATATAGTAATAGTAATGATTCAGTTTGCACCACAGAAATACACTAAATTATGAAATGTATTTAAATATAATACAGATTCTTTACGTTGTAATAATAATTCACAATAAAATTTATTTTACTGTATTTTTATGTTTTTCTATCAATGTCTTGCTTTCAAAAATGTTTTTTTGATTCCCCAGAAATTTCAACCAAACTCAAACTTTTAAACAGTAGTTTATATTACAGATGCAGATACAGAAAAAATTATAGATTTGTGTCTATTTTTTGACATTCAAATGTATTCGGCTTGCTCTCAGTGACATCTCCGCTCTTTCTGTGTGTTTTATTTTCTGACCTGAAGGCTGTTCTCTGTTTTTAGACTCGTGTTTGCTTTTTTGACCCTGAACTGGAGCCCTGGGCCTCAGCTCTACAGCGCTGGGAGATCAAGAAAGAGCTGGGACGCATTGCCAGCAGTCACAGACCCACAAGACACAAACGTGCACTGACCACCTGATAACAACCTGATAACAAACTCTATAAGTTAATGCATGTAATAAAAAAAAACAAACAGTTATCTACATTAGGTGTGTTTGTATGCGAGTACATATTAAGCATATTTAAAACGGATTTTAATACTTAAAAATTGCAAAAATACATTGTGTGTGTGTACGAAGACAATAAAATGAAGTGAAAACAGAGCTGCACTTAATGACCATCTGCCCTAATTATTCACAAATTATTAATGTTAAACATGTTCTTTCCCTGCAGCCTGCATCAAAGTTATTCTTTTGTAATAAAACAAGGTCGAACTCTTAAACCTGCAAAATGAAACCCCAGAAAGTACAAATATAACTGCAAGCGAGGTAAGGCCTTGCTGTAAGAAAGGGACAACCTCTATTTTGTCTGTATATTGAGTTATTGTATTTATATAATTATTTTTGTTGGTGTATTTTTTTTATTGTATTTTTATTGTTTCGTCATCCCAATAAAGCTATTTGAACCTGAAAAGACAGCAATTACAAGATAATATAATTTTTTTTAATTTATTTATTATTATTGTATGCTGCTGTGACATATACATTTTCCCTTGCGAATTAATAGAAGTTGATGCAAGCGAAAGAAAAAAAGTTACAGAAATGTTTTTATTGTAATAAATTGTTTTTATATTCTCTTAGAGAGTAATAATATAATTAATGATATTAATGGTAATATAATTACGGTTTATATAAATATATTGTGAACGGAATTTATGAATTCATTGGATCAGCTACGAACGAGCAGCTGCTGTCTCCCCCAAAACCCCGCCCATCAGTAAAATGTCAGCCAACCAGAACACGTAAAAAGTCAGCGCTTGTACTCTGATTGGCTAAAAAGCCATTGACAACTGCTCTTTGTTTATTTATTGTTTACAGTACTAGTTATTTCAGTGCAGTACTATATATCACGTAGTGGAGGTGTTTTATGTTTGTGATTTAAAAAATAAACAGTTTGCAGCACTTATTTAAGCTGACGTGTAACAAAAGCACTATGGGCTGTCGTATCTGTGTCTCCCCCTGTCGGCGGTAAGGAGTCACGGCCACTACACATTCTTTTCTTTTTTTTCTTACTTCACCTCCTTTCCTCGTCTCGTGCCCCCGCAGACAGGGGAGAGAGCGCGCGCGCTCGCGCCTCCTCCTCGGCCTCCTCCTGCGCGCGAGGCTCCAGCGCCGCTGCCACGTAATCTCGCTCGAGCCCCCGCTCACTCACTCAAAACCTCCGGGAACCGAGACAGCGACTGCGGAAGATTAGAAACACGCTGTACTAAATCCCTCCGGCGGGTGTAGCGGAGCGCGGACCGCAGCGGTAAGCGAAAAGTGCGTGGAAGTGTCCCCACGCGCGCGGCGCGGTCCACATTTAGCCGCGAGCGCGAGCCACAGGGCGATCCATGTGTGGACCATGAAGTGGAGCAGGATAGTTTTCAAGTCGTTTGCATGCAACAGGTCGTTGGTTTTTGATCGGCAGCAACTCGTTTGATTGTAAACACTGACGCGCTGCAACTTCGATGCAGAAGAGAAAGTGTTGTCTCGTGCTGTCATGCGGGGTATTTCTAGTATGTTCTATACTGTATTGGCCTGATCTCAAAGCTAGACTGGGACTTTTACTTTTCTTTTAATGTGTTATGAGCAGAGCTTTTGAGAACCTGTAACTTTTGTCTTCATATTCAGAGAAGTTCAACAACAGAAATCACACCCACCTGTACAACTGAGTCATTATGATGACGTTATGAATCAGCGTGATTTTACTGTATGACGTGTCATGTTCGTTTGAGATGTGGAGTTAAGGTAATCTTAGCACATTATTAACAAGTTACTGTAGATAGTAGACCAGCACTAGTCAACATTTTTTTAGTGGATCAAAACATTTAATCAAAGTGGTCCTAAAACCAAAATGTGTTGCTTGTCTTAGTGCAACTTTTTTCATCCACTTCAAATGCTGAATTGTATAAGCCAGGCCGGTAATAGGACATGCTTTTGTGGCACTGTGAATTAATAAAACATTTTAGTCATAGAACTTCTCCAGTTTGTGAGCGAGTCAGTTCATTTGAATTGATTCAGTCAAACAAATTGGCCTTGTGCAAAAGCCTTATGCAAATTTATTTAAAATCCTTGTCCAGGAATCAGAAATGAAACTCTGTTTTAAGAATCTACAGATTTTGAACAATTACATCTTTTTTATTATTTTGAGCATATCATAACAGATTTTACATTACATTCAATTTATGTCTAGACTACAGCATGTTGTTCCCTGACCGACTTCTAGTAAAGTGAACAGTTATATTAAGAAATGACACATCGGAGCTTTCTGCCTCAGATCAACCTGTAACTCACCTGAGCTGATCTGAGTCGACTTTAGTTAAAGGATTGGACTGTATATAGGGGTTTTTTCCCCCCTCGGGTGAATAGTTCATAATGGGACACACTTAAAGTGCGCACAAAATCTTAAGATTCAGGATACAACACCCAGTTCCTGTTTGGCTGGGTGGGACTTGTGTCCGAGGCTGCTGTTCTGCTTCATTCTGTATGTGTGCTGCTGCATTTCCACATTCAGATTTCTTACTGCTGGCCTTTGCTCAGTTGCCATGACTACGGGTGAAAAAACTTACTAAAGGTGTGAAGCCATAGATATGGAGCAGTATTTCATATATTATTTTGTAGGGACAGCATCCTACAGAGAGACTGAAACATTCCTCAGTTATTATGCATGCACAATTTATATAACATACTGAAAATGTTTTTTTAATGGAATTTTTTTTTATAATTGATTAATAATATATATTGAGATGATCATTTATTAATAGAGTATTCACATCTTTAAATGCATTCCTGGTATCCTCCTTATCAAAAAGTCATGTGTACTCCTGGTACACATTAGTGCATATTATTATCAAAATATTACTGTGCTTTTAGTGCTGTAAAATGATCAATCACGATTAATCTAATCTATAATAAAAGTTTTTTTTACATAATATATTAGTGTCTATTTTGTATGTTTATTATGCACATGTATGTATTTTTTATATATTATATTTTTATATATAATTTAAAATATTAATATAAATATACTATAATAAATGAACACAGTACACATACATATAGTGTGCACACTTTTATTTTATTTTATTCCTTGTTGAATATTCTGTCACTCTTAAAAATATGTCGAACTGAAATACCACAAACAGTATTTCACATTTATTCATTTTTTCCATTTGCACATGTATTGAATTTTAAATGAGTTTTTTTAGCTACTTTGCTTCAGTAAATCTTAAAATGGTTTGTGTTTTCACAGGACTTTGATCTGGGATCGCCGGTGAGCTGCTGTGTGGAAACGCACTGAGCCATGCGGCAGTTGAAGGGCAAGCCCAAGAAGGAGTCGTGGAAGGACAAAAAGGAGCGCAAACAGGCCATGCAGGAAGCGCGGGAGCAGGTGATGACCGTCGTCTTACCGACGCTCGTCGTGCTCGTGCTGCTCATTGTCCTCTTTGTCTACGTGGCGACGAGACCCGGGGCCATCGAGTAAAAAGACTCCAAAACAGCCAAATCTCCCCTGCCCTCCTCTTTCTCTTTCATTTCCCCTTGTTCCTTCCCAACGGATGAACTGGACACGATCATAAGGATGGATGGATTGATAAAGGAGCGGTTTTCAGTGCCATGTTCGGAGTGTGTTAAAGTAGTTGTCTTCCTGTTTTGGCTTCTGACAGAGCGCCTCTCCCAGCCACCAGCATTCATGTCTGTGGCGGCCATGTTGGCTCCGAATGCATTTACAGGGTTCTAGTTTCATGCCAAAGCACCTGAGATGCAGCAGACGCGGACTGGCCCAGGAACAGGGCCAGATCTGACGCCTCTGAGCTCAGTACAACTGAGAAGTGACTGTAGTATTGCACATGTCTGTAGCATGCAAGCTTATGCGCACACACACACACAATGAACATTGATGGGCCTCACATGAAACCATTAATGAGCGAAATGAATGTATATTTGTGAATGCTCCCTACCGAATGCTGATGTTTGTGGCTGAAGCGTGTGTGTGTGTGTGTGTGAGCAGATGCATCATGAAGTGCATGTTTCTATGACACATCTGTGATATACAATCCCAGCGGCAAACGTACTCTTATTTTAAAATGTATTCCTGCAGGACTTGGATCTGAAAATGTGCCTTAACTTTTAATGATGTAACAGCGTTTGAAGTATTAATAAAGATATAGAGAGCCATGCTGGCTGCTTTAAGTATGGTTTTAATAAGAATCTGTGTTCTGTGTTTTTTTTCCATTCTGTCTCTTGGAAAATGCTCTTGGAAACTTCTACATGCACAAGCACTGAAATACAGTTTTTCGTGCAAAAGCTTTGCAAGCGCATGCATTTAAGTACATGTTTTCTGTCATCTCCATCTTGCAAAATATTTGGTCCCCTGAAGAACTTGATTCTTGTGCAAAAAGTTTTTCATCCCCACTGAGAAATAGTGCATCGCTTGCACAACTTTACATGCTCCTCTACGAAAAGAAAACAATTAACATAAATCATTTACTCACAACTATAGTTTTATACTCACACTTTATATTTTCTTCCGCTTCACACAAAATTTTGGGAAAAAGCAAACAAACAAACAATTTTTTTTTTTTTTTAAATATATATATATATATATATATATATATATATAGAAATACTTTTGCAAAATTACTGCTAGGCATTGCACAAAAGTGCATCATACAATCATTTAAATATCACCGGCATACATGATTATTTTATTGATATTCACTTTTCTGATTTTTTTTCTCATGAGACAGGTAACAATAATACACAAATCTGCTGCTAGCTAAACAAAATGTTTGAATTAAATTGTATCTGAAACCTGTATGTTGTGGACATCATTTTAAAGAAAATAATAGCCTGCATTGCTCTAGTTACTGCTAAAGCTAACCAGTCAAACTAGATTCTCTAGGTCAGTTGCATAACCTTGCCAAGTGTAATCAGTTTTACTTTTCAAGGAATAGCTACTAATTAAAAACGTTATGACCAGTCTTGGAAAAACTTTTTAAAACTAATCTAAAGTAGCGACCCCATGCGAATACCATAGGGGCCCGTACACAGCGGCTGTATTTGGGTCGCGGCCCCTTTAAGAAGCTGCTCCGTCGTGACGGCGGTGACGTGGAGCGCATAGTTTGTGTGCGAGATTCTGTGATGATGTGCGCTGCCTCTGTTAATCTCATCCGCTGCGATCCACTACAAATCTTCAGCGGGACTCATCTTCATTGACGGGGGGCTCCTTTCCAATGGCATGCCATCAGTTTGGGCTTGAGTCATCGGGTTGTTCGGTGCGGAGGTGGGATCCAGCGCAGGGCCGGTGACGGTCGCGCATGAAGCCGGAGAGAGCAACAGAGGAGCGGCTGTGATTCCTGCGTCCTTCGGTAAACACCTCCTCCTCCAGAACCATCACTATGCACTACATCAACAACATTTAACTCTTTATACTGCTTCAGTTTTAAACCGCAAAGGTATTTTTAAATATTTTATTCTGTATGTGTTATGTTTAACTTTTTTATAACTATTCATATATTAAAAAAAAAAAAAAAACGCTTTTATTTAAAATATATTTCTGTTGCGTAAATAGTTGTATTAAAAAATGCGCGTATAGGCTAAATGTTTTTATATTTTACATTGGAAAACATTAAATATAAATAAAATTGTACTAAACACCAATTTAGTACACACAATTTATAAACGGTACATTTCTATTCTAGTAAACGCAATGTCTATTAAATATATAATAAAAATATAAACATATAAATAACTTATGAAACTAACACAATGAACAATAAATAAAAAATATGATAACATAATGAAACAAATACATGATGTTTGAAAATGAAAGAAAAGTTGCAGAGTTGTAAATAAAAATCTTTAAATATTGTAATAAAACTTTTTATAAAGACCTTTATTTTGTATTATTTGTTTTTTTGTTTGTGTAAATATTAAATAGATTTTATAATTATGATTGTTATGTAAGATATGTAATATATAATGCATAATAACATAATATTCTTATACATTTGGGTTTAATAGTAAGTACTATTATAAAATGTGACAAATAGTCGTGATAAAGAATAGCGGCGTCCACACAAAAGTCTTGTAGTTTGCATAATATCTGCAACACAATATACATATTGTTTATATGCTTTTTACTGCTTAACAAGTAGAATTTAATTGTTTTATGTAATAACAAAGAAAGTCGAACGTTGTGAATGAATGTGTGTTCTACAGCTGATTCCCGTCAGAGCACACAACATAATCAGCTTCAGCGGCTCTGAATAAACCGCTTCCAGATGAGCAGCACAGGATGCCAGCACCTGAACAACTAGGTAATGATGATCACACTTCATTCCCTTCATGCATCCCTTACAAAAACTATCCTATCCAGCAAAAAGGCATCATAGTACTACCACGTAATTCTATTCTATAATAGATTAAGTTATGATTTTTTCCAAAAGCAATTTAAGTAAAAAAGTTGCTTTTGTTCGAAAGCAGCTCATTCGGCCGTGCGTTTACTGCACGAGATTGCCTTTAAGCCTGCGGTTTTATTTATTTGTAATATGGCACGGAGCAGACATGGAGGTCATGACCCCTCTGATGGAGGAAGAAGGAGGTGAGGAAGAGGAAGATGCAGATGTAGACGAAGAGTTAGAGCATCAGCCGCAAGGCATCACGTGAGTCTCACCTCACGGCTTCTTTTAGAGCAGTTTGTTTGCAAACGACAAACAGATATATATGTGTGTGTGTGTATATATAAACAGCATGTTATCTGACATCTCTCTGCTTGACGTAACAACATTAACGTTCCTCAGGTTTACTCAGACCCTGCTGCATCTCTTGAAGGGGAATATTGGCACGGGATTGCTTGGGCTTCCTCTAGCGGTAAAGAATGCTGGGATACTGGTATGTCACATCTTATCTTCCTTCACGAAGCCTTATGAGTGATAAACCCCATCTAGATTTCTTCTCAAAGCCCTGAATGTGCACACACTTCTAGTTTGCATGCAGGTTTTGAGCGCCACACTGCTCTCAAAACCAGATCATCAATCTGACTTGCTCGAAGGGAAGTGATAAATATATTTGCTGTTTCCACAAGATGCACTTGCAGCTTTATGGCCCCTGTAATTAAATGTTTCCAGTGTCAGAGTGTTTAATGGCTGGACGGGTTGAGGTGTGGGTTTAAAACAGGTCTGACTGGTATACGGTCTAAACCTGTACAGCTGTAGTGTTTGCCGTTGGTTTGTAAACGTGTCAGTCCTCAAACTTTATTGGTGTCATAAAGGCCTCAGTGAGCGAGCAAAGTTCACACCGGGAGAGAACAATAGGGCTCTGTTGCTCCAGAAGACACAGATACAGTATTATGTTTAAAAGTGTTTTAAAAGTGTCTGTGTTTTGGCTTCAGCTCGGTCCGGTCAGTCTGGTTCTGATGGGTGTTGTGTGTGTTCACTGCATGCACATCCTGGTCAACTGCAGTCATCAGCTCAGTGAGAGGTAAGAACCAATCACAGGCCGCTGCCTCACTCACCACAGCCAATCACATTCCAGCTTCTTCTTTTTTTCTTTTCTGAGTCTCGGCCTGATGTTTGCAGATGTCAAGTCGTTGAAATTGAATGCGAGGGCAAGACTTTTTTTTTTTTTTTTTAAAGGAGAAGTGGTTTTATTTCTAAAAGCTAGTTGTTAGACAAAGCATGGCTTCTGTGGTGAATCAAGATTTATAACCAGTAATTATTTGTTTTTAATAAAATAATATTTTTACATTGACGCTTGAGTGCAGTGGCTGACGCTCATGCTTAGATCACATTGAGTTATTTGAACTAAATCGAATTAAAATAAATGTTACCTGTTTTTTTTCTTTTCTTTTAATTTTTTTAACTAGTTGCAAAGACAGAGTTATCAAAACTAAAATAACTAACTAAAGATAAAACTAAAATAAAAATGTGTGTGTATATATATATTAATAACAAAAACACTCTACAAAATTATTTAGAAATAAATAGATCCAAAGTATGAATAAAAACTATAATAGTATCTAAAAACAACATTTATTAATATTACAAACATTTATTAATATTGGAAAGTTTTTTTTTATATTTTTTATTATTATATTTTAGTTAAAACCTTACATATTTATGTGACATAGTTTTATTACTTTTTATTGCACTTTTACTTATTTTAGTTAATCTAAGTAAAAATGATCAACAAGGAGGAAAGGTTTAATAATATATAATATATAATTATTATTATTATTTTTTTTTACTTTTTGTTATTTATTTGCTTAATTTTTCGTAAAGGTGTTAGTTTTAGGTAACTATAATAATTGGTTCTTGTCCAACTTATGTTATATTTATGCATGTTTTTTTTTTTTTTCTCTGAACCCTTTTAGCCAAAAAATATTAACCGGAAGACCCCTCGGTTCTTTTTATATTTTAATGATTTAAATGATATCTTTTGATCCACTTCAATTCTTCTGTTTCTGTCATTCTTCACTTTACAAGAATAAAAGCCCAGAATGACCCCCTGCATGCTAAAGTGACACAAAGCAGGTCACACAGTTCATCCGACCAAAGCTGACGCTCAGATGATTGCGGCCCCCTGGTGGAGGTTTTTGTCCCCTCCTTTCTTTGAATCTGTTCTGGAACTCTACCCAGACGTTTGATCCCGTCGAAGCAAGCGACACACACATATCGGGAGAGCTGAATAAAGAGCGTTCCTGATGGGTAACCTGGAAAACAGATCTGATTAACTGTTCAAATGAACATCCGAGTTTTCAGTTGTGAAGTGATGGTGTTGCTGCAGTCGGCTCAGAGCGTGCATATTGTGCATTCTGAGCGCAGCGGTTTCTGGATGTGTGTGTGCGCGTTCACACTTCTTGCGTGCGTTCCCTCTTCAAACGCGATCAAAGACCTGTCCCTCGGGTCTGCTGCATCAGTGCTGGAGTGAAGTGTTGTCAAGCTCAGGCTCATCAGTCTGCTGTCACACGCTTGCTATGTTACGCCAGTGAGGATATATTATAGACTAGAGGGATCGATATATTGTCTAGACCCATAAATCAGATTATATTTGGGGATTATTGCATCAGGGTTGTTTTAAATCAACGTTCACACCTGCTTTGTGTCAAAAGAGTGTTTGTTTGGTTTGGTTTGTTTTGTCTGTTATCCTGCTGATGTGAATGATGAATGACAGAAGGGAGAAGTAGTAATGGGACTGAAAGCTAATGTTCAATAAGGTTCAATATCAATAAAACCAACTTCACGTCAAGAGCATTAAGAAACATCACAGAACTGCGGTCGTGTGAATGCTTTGTTCAATTATTCAAATATTAAATTCGCAGGGGGCTAAAAACAAGATCAAAGAAGTTCAGCTGAGTCAAAAATAGTAATTAAAATACATAAATAAATCTTTATCTGTTTGCCAAGACAGCGTTTTTTTGTGATGTACTAAAATAATGAAGGTTAGTTTGATATAC
>JAUYWG010000050.1:19167402-19181586 GCA_034779775.1 Enteromius afrohamiltoni
CATCCCTTCATCCATTGTTCATTCCTTCATCCATCCATCCATGCATTGTTCACTCCTTTATCCATCCACCCATCTATTTATCCATTGTTCACTTCTTTATCCATCAACCCATCTATCCATCCATTGTTCACTCCTTTATCCATCCACCCATCAATTGTTCATTCCTCCATTCATTCATCCCTTCATCCATTGTTCATTCCTTCATCCATCCATCCATGCATTGTTCACTCCTTTATCCATCCACCCATCTATCTATCCATTGTTCACTTCTTTATCCATCTACCCATCTATCCATCCATTGTTCACTCCTTTATCCATCCACCCATCAATCCATCCATCCATCCATTGTTCGTTCCTCCATTCATTCATCCCTTCATCCATTGTTCATTCCTTCATCCACCCATCCATCCATCCATTGTTCACTCCTTTATCCATCCACCCATCCATCCATCCATTGTTCACTCCTTTATCCATCCATCCATCCATCCATTGTTGATTCCTCCATTCATTCATCCATTGTTCATTCCTTTATCCATCAATCCATTGATCACTCCTTTATCCATCCCTTAATCCATCCATTGTTCATTCCTTTATCCATCCACCCATCCATCCACTCGTCTATTCTGTCCATTCATTGTTCATCACTGTAGCTATCTTTCATTCTATCACTCTAGCAGTATCTAGCTTTCCTATGGTTAGACCCATTCTTTGAGCTGACCATCATTCTAACTGTCCATCTATTTTATTCATTCTAGCTATTTTTTATCATTTGATCCATTGTTCTAGCTATTGTTTTAGACATCAGCCATTATTAAAGCTATTGTTTTAGCTGTTATTAATAGCAACTATCATTCTACCTCTTGTTCTAATCACCTATTGTTCCAGGTATTGTTTTTTTTTTTTTTTTTTTTTTTTTTAGCAACCTATCTTTTTGTAGCAATCTACCATCCCAGTGATTGATATTGGAGCTATTTATCATTCTATGTAGATACAATCTTTCTTCCTTCCTTCCCTCCTCAGTGGCCCCGCTCACAATTCATTTGTCTGTGTTTTGTTCTCTCACTGTCTCTGGTCTCCTTGGACATATCACTTTCTTCAGTTATAAGATTTCTTTTATTACATCCATGACTTTCTTTCTCTCTGTTGTCCCGTCCTCTCGGTCACTCTCCAGCTTCGTCTCTCTCTTTAAAGTTTCAAGTTGCAGCACGGCGACATGATAGAAACATGAACACCATTATTGAAAGAAAAAAGATAGGTGGGGTTAGAAACATATCTATGATAATTCATTACTAAACCGCATTTAACATTTTTTGTATTATCCATTTCAGAGCAAAATGAAAGTTAGTGGGAAATGGTGTTGAGTGGAACTGGATTGTATCCAATGAACCGATTGGTTTATTGGCCAAGATATTATTGGGTAATACTATTGTCTCTACCCACACAGTGGCAAAGTCATTTCAGAGGCAGAGAAAGTCATTACATTGAGATGAAGGATTATGAAAAACACTGACAATAAAATGCACCGGTGAGTTGTATAAAACAAGACCAGGGAAATTTATTAGGAAAGAAAATAGCAGGGTTCCCACCTTCTGAAAACACGTTGATTGTTTAAATTAGAAATTGAAGTAAAAGTCAAATATATTTTTTAAAGGTATTTATTAAATTTGGAAATCCTTCCTGCTTGAATAAATTGTTCTTTTTCAAGGCATAAAATCTTATCCAGCAGTTACAAACACCTGAAAAAGTATTGACTTCATTAACGATACATACTTTTAAATTAAAATATAAAATTACAGAATATTGCTTGTATGTAAAATTAAAATGAAATTAAAATATAAAAGAAAATCATAATTATTTGCATTGAAATATCCTGATGGCGTCCTGTGGATGTGCTGTTGAAGAGGGTAATGAGCTCTGAAGGTTGAGGGTCTGTGGCCCGTGTTGGTAGATAAAAAGATGAAGTTCTCATTCTGTCACTCGTTCATGCTGTCTTTTATCTCTCTCTGTGTTCTTTCTGCCTGACGTGCTTCCTTCCTCTTTGCCTGGCCCAAGGCCGTCACCCCTCTGAGTGCTGTGATAGATTAGTGGGCGCATTGTGTGTATGGGGATACGCGCGTGTGTGGGTGCTGTGTTTTATATAGTGTGTTTGTGGCCGTGTATGTCTTTTATGGTGTGTGTGAGAGCTGGGGCAGAGTTGAGGGACTCATTCAGTGTCTGCTCATTTATCTCCGTCTTCCTGAGGCTCTGTGAATTATTACCTGCCTGCCCTACGGAGACAGGCCCATCATGGAGCTCTCCTCTGAGGCCTGTCGCAGAGCTCCATGATAGGGCTTATCATGCACCTGCATGCTGAGGCCCTTCGTTCCGAGATGTTCTCCAAGAAGACTCTAGCTTTTGAGGAGTTTGTTCAGAAGATAAGTGGTTAAGGGTCACTTGTAACCCAAAGGTTGCTGGTTCAATCTCCTCATGGATCAAGGCTGTGTAATCTCAGGTTTATGTGCTTTTCATTGATATTATAGTCTTATTATATATTAATATAATTATTTTATTTATTTTCTTTCTTAGTAATTTTGTGCATTTTTGTCTTTTTAATTTTTTTTCAATGTCTGTTATATTTTCTTATTTATAATTATTTGTATTAGTGGTAGTATAACTGAAAAAATTCAGTTAGAAAATAAATTAAATAAGAATAAAATGTATTAAATTAAATAAGAATAATTTAACAGTAAATGTACTGAAATAGAAGTTTAATTAAAAAAAAACTAAATAATAAATGGATAAAAAATATATAAAATAATAATGCTAGATTGATACAAAGTTTAAAATCTAAAATGAATTAATAATAAATATATACAATAATATATAAATTGCATATACAAATGATTAATTTAACATTTATCTTTAAACTCAACAACGCTGATTTGGATTTTCCTTACAACAAAAACTATTTCCTATTGTCTCTATATGAAGTAGCACTAGTGATGCTTGCTTCATCAGTACCCATAAAACATTTGGTTATTTGCATTCTTGTTTGTTCATTTTTAAGCTCTACTTTACCGTGGGTCCATGTGTTGGTGTTGGTTTATCTCTCATATCATGTACCAAACTGTCAAACATTTATCCTGAGGGTGGCAGTAGCACACAGAGAGGAGAAACTGAAGCGTTCATGCGTGTTTGTGAGATAGTGTTCAGAATGCATGAGTGAGAGCGAGAACCCAGTGTGTGTTACATGTAACTGGTTTCATCTGCAACAGAGAGAAGGAGAGAGAGACAGGGAGAAGATGTAGCTTAGAGAGCAGGTGTGTGACACTTCACACTCGAGTCTTATGAATTAAACATATGTGTACAGCCTGAGTGAGTGTGTGTGTGCGCGCTTCTTCTAAAAGGCTGCAGGGAACGTTTGCAGTCATTCCACTAAAAGCTGTATGTGTGTGTGGATATAAATTGTTGTGCCTTTGTTTTCAAGGAAAAGAGAAGGGGTTTTGTCTTCCACATCAGCAGAAAAGATGAATATTGATTTTTGATTTAGTCCTCGATCCTCTGCATGCACCCGTCCACAAACCACAAAACCAATCAAGAGTTAAACACACTGCAGTTCCAAACCACAGCCGGTTAAATGACCAAGTTGTTGCTTTGTCTGCTCAGAATTAACGTGCATCTTTATACTTAGTGTTGACCTACTGTAAGAATAAAACTTTGACATGCAACATGACTTGTAGTGCAACCAAGCAAACTATTGACGATAAATAAATCATTAAATAATGTCAATAGTAAATTTCCCCTATTATGGATGTTTGAAAATGAGCCTTCATGCAGTGTGTAAAAGGGTAGGACAATATATCGCACAGTATAATCATGTGCATCTTGCAGCAGTTAATACAGAGAGCCGTAGATCACTGACAAGGTAGGCAGTATTGGGTTCAGTATCGCAAATGAATCACCCAATGTATGAACCTTTTATAATAGAGTATTTGGTATTTCCAATTAATGTAGACCCAGTATTATTATTATTAGGTAACCTCTTTTATTCAATCAGTGTTACAATTAATTTTTTCTGCAACAATGTCATAGCACTTCCCTGCATAACTGACTGAAAAAAGGTCTTTTACAATAGCTAACAATGAATTATAGGCCTATAATAAAACATTTTCAAATTGTTAACACCTAATATAGTGGACTTTTTTGCCACTGTGTGCGGCAATAATTACTGTTTTTGCATTACTGTAAGCGGTAGGTACGAAAATGCATGAAAGGTTTTCATGTTGCTTTTATAAAATCCATTAGTTTGTGCTACGACACCGCTATACTCTTTTTTTTTTTTCAGATTTTTTGTATATATTTCATACATTTCTCATCTAAACAACAAAAACGTTTACTAGTTTTAGTTAACAACTACAACAAAAATGCAAAACACCCTTGCAACTACACGCCCTAGCAACGCCCTAGCAACACCACTCAAGCCTGTCAGAGTCCTGGCAATTAGTTTTTAATGTCCTCCTGCAAAAATCTCATCCCTCCCTTCCTTTCTGTCTCGGTTTCTCAGGCATAACAGCAGTCTTGATACCGCGGTTAGATCTGGTGATCTCGTTGGTCGGCGCGGTTAGCAGCTCGGCGCTGGCGCTCGTCTTCCCGCCGCTGGTGGAGCTAGTGGCGTTTCCCAGTCAACCTCCTCCTCCTCTCCTGCTCCTCAAAGACCTCTCCATCGCCGCCCTCGGCTTCATCGGCTTCCTCGCCGGGAGCTATGTAACGCTGGAGGAGATCATTTATCCGGACGACCAAGGACAGGCCCGTCTCCATGATGACGGGAACTGGACCACACCCACTACCTCACCGCCCTGAAGGCCACGCCCACAAACGAAGGACCAGTCAAGGCACAGTTCCGTATTTAAAGGGCACAGTGTTATTTTGCATACTGTAACAACACAGAGACTTTTTTTTTTGCTCTGGGATGGAGAGCTTGTCTTATAAAGGTTGAGGTGGTTTTTTATAGCTCGATTTGTTTTTCATTCCACAGGCACATGCCTGAGGTGCGCGGCTGTAGCGCAGATTGCATGCATGTGTGAGTGAGTGATGGTGTGCATGGGAAATATTTCCTCAGTACGGCCTTATGGACTTCCCATGACTCCACCCGGTTCTGGATGGAATGGCTTGGACTCCATCAGGCCGGTGGAGCATATAGCACGACGGGCAGGCTGTCAGCATTTAACACTGCAGGAGAGTGCTGGAGAAATAATGCACACTGAAGAGAATGTACGTTCTCGCTGACTAGAGGTGTTATTAATAAACCAATCGTTTCTCCTAAGGCTTGTGATATTTATTTAATTATTTTTCTATTTCTTTTTTTGACTGCTGCAGTATTGAGAGGGAATAATGAGTCTTTTATTTAATGACAAACTTGGTAACAGGCTATTAAGCTGTTAAGTAAAAGCTCCACTCTGCTAGTCTGCATTTTTCAGAACTATTCAGGATTCGGAACAAGCTGTTTCAACCGTAATGTGCTGTCATTTAGCTCACATGGTTTTTGACTCATCCCTCAGTTTGTAAGGCAAGCAAAAATCATGTTTGCAGTAATGCACGTACATAATTACGATAATGGTGAATTTCTGATTGTTAACACCATTTATTACCACTTTCTATTTTTATTGTATTTTCAGATTCGTTTTTTTGTTTGTTTGTTTGTTTGTTTGTTTGTTTTTTATTATGTATTATTATTATCGTAAGTGTTTTCAGAGTTACTGTTGAAAAATGTATTATTTTTATATTTTTATGTTAGCTATTTTCATTTTTTCAGAGTTTAACTTTTATTTTAGTATTTTTAAGGCTAACTTTTCAAATTTAAAGGTTTCAAATTTATAACGAACTGTACATCCAAAACTATAATTAGTTTGACCGTTTTTATACTGTTTTCTTGAAAAAGCAATGTTAGTAAGTATGACTAAAATGAATACTAAAACCATAAAACATAGTTATTAAAATCTTAACTGGAAAAAAATAAAACAAACAACATCATAAAAATTAGATATACTTGATGTACAAAAATAACAAACTATATAGACACTAAAAATGACAACAGAACAGAATTTTTTTTTTTTAATTACATATATATATATACACACACACACACACACACACACACACAGTATATAGCATCTCAGTAATGCTAAAATGCTTTCTATGCTTTCTAAACTGTGTAATTTATACCATTTTATTCAAGAGCAGTGCAAACTGTTAGTCTATTACTGTGAAAGCAATTTTGCCTTTTACAAATTGAGGGATGAGTCAATTTTCTCTAGTACTAAAAGAGACAGACCTATTTTGTACTGAACCCTTCGACATTCATGCAACCCTGTTTTCTTCTACTTATTTTGTCAAAGCCTTTTATATATATATATATATTATATTATATATAGAGAGAGAGAGTTGTTTTTATCTGAGTGTAGCTGGGTTTCCAAGTGAAACAGGATAATCATTGAGGATAAATCTAGGCCATTATATCAAAAACATCAGGAATTGATTGGATCGGGGGAAAATGGGCATTCATACCAGAACACAGCCTGGGAGGAAAAATGAAGAGGGTTTGGTGATGTCAGCCGAAGGGAAATTTGTTTCAGTGCCAGAGGAAGTGATTAGATTTTGATTAAGGATTATGAAGACGATATGTTTTAGTCTTTGAAATAACGTGCTCTGATGAATCGTTAGGTGCCTTATGAATGGGGTCAGTTTAACAATGAAACCTGCAATATTCAGGAAGGATGAGCGCCAGTTTACATTAAATTAAAAGTCATAATTGCTCGTTGTCCATATCATGACGGTCATCGGTGTCAGAATTGAAACATGTCCGCCGATTGTCACGTTTAATAAGATTACTTTAAATAGAAATGCGGATCCGTCTAAGTTAGTCGTCTAAGGTCTGGACGTTTCCGCCTATTTCTGATTAATTAAATAGATCTGAAAAAGCTACAAAGTGACACCAGACAGCCTTTTCTTACTCTCTCTCCCTCTCTCTCTCTCTCTGGCTTTGGCTCATTAGTCGGGTCTTGTTTATATTCTCCTCATGTTTGCTCCTCTCTCTGCAGAAAGCTGGACACCTGACAACTGGCACGCGACAGAGAGAGAGAGAGAGAGAGGATATGAAAGCGAGAGGCAAAACGCTCGGATCAGAGAGAGATGGAGCAAATTAGAAGCTGAAAAATAGAGGGAGAAAGCGAGGCGTGGAGGGGAGGAGGAAGAAGGAACGGGGGAGAATTTGCACGAGAGCACCGAGTGCGTGAGGGGAGTCTGTCTGGCACGTGAGGACAAAAATAGACTTCTGCGAGCTAAATATAGCGCAGATCACGGAGCGCGCGAGATGGAGTAAGTAAGAAAGGACTCGCCCGCTCTTTTGGAAAGGATTTCTGAAGGAGCGCACCCTCCTCCATCCACCGGCTCCGTTTCGGAAATCTATTTTCGTCGTGCACGAAATTTAGCATCTATCATTCAAATGAGAGCAGTAGGACTCACTTTAAAAGCGTGCATAATTCAGAGGGAAGGCTCTCAACGTGATGTGTATTTATAGGCGAAGCCTACGAGAAAGTATATTTAGAGTTTCTTCCTTATGTCGATCTGACACGTTTGGAGGTCTCTGTCGCGTATGCGTTCGTCTGTAGACAGAAACATATGAACGCTTGACTAAAGCATCGCACGAGTGCTCGTCCCCGTGAACATGCCTAAAGTCATCTGGCAATTGCAAGCCATTGTACTACAGAGGGAGAGCGAATAACAGATGTTGTCCTAATATGAAGTAACATGCACCAATACACCATGCGTTTATTTGACCAAAACAGAAACATTTTTAAATATTACTACAATTTAAAATATATCTTATAATGTATTCATGTGATGCAAAGCTCAACATCATTACTCTAGTCTTCATTGTCACATGATCCTTCAAAAATCACTAATATGATTTGTTGCTTAGGAGACATTTCTGATCGTTCTGCTTACAATTTTTGTTCATAAATAATTTTGAATCATTTTTTTTTAAATCTCTTTACTGTTACACTGTAAAAAAACAAAAAAACGGTAAAATTTACTGTAAAAAAACAGCAAAAAAAAAAAAAAAAAAAATTTAGTATTTTATGTTACATTTACAGTTAAATAGCATAAGTTCTAATAATAAACCATACTAATTGATTCAATGTTAATATACCAAGCTATTAAAGCAGTGAAATCTATTTTGTGCCCTTAAAATACACTGACCTGCACTAAATGCAGGAGGTGATGAGAAAGTCACATGATGAACCAAAGCCCATTAAAATTAGCTTTTAAATGTGAATATATATAGAAGGAGCTCAGAGTCACTCAAACAAACACTTAACACCATCATGGTAAGAATTCGTAAAATGTGGAATAAACATTAATTTAACAACATTACATGTAACATACAACCCTAATAAACATCACCGATACAAAAAAAACTAAGAAGAAACATAGTTATTTCAAAGAAAAAGCATCAAATTCAAATTAATTCTTGGAATGTCAGTTTACAGTGTTTACCGGAATGAACCATTTAACAAGTTTTTACAGTTAAAATCACGGCCATTTTTTACAGTGTACTTTTTAAATTGACAGCATCCTTGCTGAATAAAAAAAGGTAGAGCATGTGTTATTTGACCTTCCATATTTCCAGGCGAAGCAGAATATGTACGCACTTGATTGCATTGTGAAAAACAGGTGTTCCGTATAAGAACAATGTCTCTTGGTCAGAATAAGATTAGTAAAGTGCATTAAAGATGTAAAGGATTTCACGCTGACATGTTATTATGTTTGAGCACCTGAGCTGTAAATGCAGTGTGACTAATTACTCTAAAGCTGTGGGATTTTATGACTTAAATGGCTGAAAACTGACCATAAAAGAAATATCGGTTTTATTGCAATGTATTGCATTATGAACTGTGATTAGACACTTTTCAGAATGCACCAATGCATGAAATTAAACATAGCTGGAAGTATTTATACTCGTATGCCTTTTTGTATTAAAAGTGTGCATGCAAAAGTATTTAATAAAGTTGTCCAGCTTTGTACTTTTTTGAACATGACAAATAATGGTATACGTCCAAAAGTTTTTACTATACAGCTACTTTTGCATGCACTGATATAAAAATGTTGCAAAAGGGAGTTGAAGGGATATATGATAATGACTGCTAGAGTCTCGTGTGTTTGTGCACAATGAAATGCATGGCTTTCTGGTTTGTGAACCAGAGCGTGTGTGTCTACAGAAGATGGAGTGAGACGGATGGGTCTACAAGCAGTGATCAGTAATGGATGAGCTGATCCAGGCTTGGCTAAACGGTCAGAGTAATGGATGGAAAGAGCCAAGTCTGTCGAAACACACACAGAGCCCGTCCGTGATGGTTGACATCCCGGAGCAGACATCCTCGCTCAAAAAAAACACTGCAATCCATAATGCATTTGTGCAAAGGTAACAAAATACGATTGTTTACCGTTCTGTAAATCTGAATGCAGAAAAGTGCCTGAATTGCCCTTCAGGGATGAGTAAAGCATCGTCCTATCAGGCGTCAAGTGCTTGTTTTGCAAGTCAAATCTGAGACGATGATAGAAAAGACTCAGGAATTTGAGTCACGTATCAAATTATAAGACTGGATTTTGATTTGTGAACAACAATTCCACACCACTGAGGCTAATAAAACATTATGCAGCGATGCGCTTGTCACAAAGTGATGACAAACCTGAAATATAAGCTCAAAACTGACGGTATCCTAACTAAAATGAAAGCTACAGGGGACATGGGAGCCTCGGCTTATGTCAAGATAGCTGCCAGAAGCAGAGAAAAACAAACTTAATCTGGCCAAACAAAGACATTTTGTTAAAAAAAAGGATCTGCTGAATAAAGTATTCACGATCGCTGGCATGCTAAGTACTGTGAACAACTGTAATTGTTTAGCAAACGTGAGTCATTTAATGTTATTTAGTGGATTAAACGCTTTCCTTTTTACGTGAAAAAAATGTAGTTGCTGCATCTGTGATTCAAATCTCGTTGCAAATCTGTTTTGTTGTTTTTAACAGGACCAAAAAGGATTAACTTGCTTATTGATTTCTCTGCTAGTGCTTGTTTCTGCACTATGCATATGGCGGCTGGATTTTGTAAATCGTGTTGCTTGGGGCTTATCGTAGCTGATTTCACTGACCATGACTGACCTGATGTTTTTTTAAAAATCAGTTCGAGTCACTTTCGAAGCATAAATCATCCAGGGATTGCATTGCGCAAGTCATGCAGTTGGTCAAAAGTGCCAAAACTGGTTTCTAAAACTGGTTGCTGGTTTGTTTTGTGAGTTGCACTGAAAATGCTGCATGACAGAGCTATTTATCTAAGTCAGTGGTTTTCAAATCTGTCCTACAAGCACCCCTGCCCTGCACATTTTGTATGTCTCCCTTGTCGGACACCCCCAATTTAAGTCTTGCAGTCTCTACTAACGAGCTGATGCGTTGAATCAGGTTTGTGCTTGTAGGACAGGTTTGCAGTTTCCAAAAGAAATAAACACTAGAGGCAGAGACACCTTTTATTGGTTTTTCGCACATATCCAGCTTCATATCTATGTGTTTTCATAGATGCTAGGTTTGTTCGGTAGCTCACGCAATACAGAGATGTACTTGAGAGACGAGGAGCTTCGGTTCAATCCTGGGTAACTACACTTCAACAAAACACTTCAGATCTGTGTAAAAGAAGTTGAAATCACATGGTTGCATCAACAAATGTTCAAAATCAGGTATGTCAACCTGTCAACATATTTTACGAGGTGACTAATGCATACAAATTCAGACGACCTCACTCATGTGAATTCATACGATTTATTCTAAATCATACGTATTTTACATATGAACTTGTACGAATGACCTTACCCTTACCCCGCCCCTAAACCTACCCGTCATGGGGGTTTAGTGTACGAGAGTAAGGTTGTACTGATTAGCACGAACTTGTGAAACTGTGTTGGGTATGTTTAGGGTTATACGTGGTATAGGGCATTTTTCCAACATGATATAGAATTACATTTTAGCGACAGTCCACAGATATTTCAATTCTGAACCACAGCAATACTTTCCTATATCAACGTGATAAAAATACGGCAGAGGTGACGTATTGAATCTGGGTTTTAGCCCAACTCAGTGGACATTTCTCTTTGAAACTGCAGCGAAACGTGCAGTAGGGTACATAAAAATAGTGTACATATTTTTATGAGACCGGGTTGTTTTTTCTCAAATTTGCTCAAATAGCTTCACCTGGTTACTGGCATTGAAAAAGGTGCATAACAGAGCTATTAATCTAAGTCAAGGTAAAAAATGCATGTTGTCTAAATTTGTTCAAATCACTTGCAAGCACAGTTCATCCATGCACTTTAGTGCATGTTATGCAATTTTATTTTTAAAGCACATTTAGTATTCTTTTTGTTTGCCTTGGCGCTCAAATAGCTGATTTGTTTTGGAACTTGTGTTGAAGTTGGTGCATGGTGACAGAACTATTTTATTTATTTATTTGTTTTTTAATTGTTCAAATCTCTATCAAGCTCAAATGATCTGTGTACTGTGCTGTGCAAATCATGCAGCTTACCTTTTAAAGCTACAAATCATTTGTTGTGATTAAAATTCGCTTAGCTAAGAAATGCTGCCTCTAGGTGGTAAATCTATAGAACTATATCTTTATGTTTAAGTCAAGGTCAAGTGTTTTAGTTTACATGATCATTTGTTCTAGCTGATGCTTTTCTCTTCTTTTCTTTAAAAATCACATTAATCATGGCAGTTACCAGGAGAAGTTGTACAATGCATGCATGTTAAAATGCGAGGATAGGCTAAAACACATTAAACTTCTAATCATGTCTTCTGAAGACACTTCTTAAAGAGGTTACTATTACACAGAACAAATCTCTATAGATATGAGTCATCAAAAAAAAAAACATATTTGAGAAATATTCCTTTATGACATTTGCTTTTCTCTTCAATTCACCGTGTTCAATAATTCTGGTGTCCTCACATGATCCATATTTCCATCCAGTGTTCCATCCATCCAACCTTTACATTAAACTTCAAATCATGTCTTTTGAAGACCCTTATGTTTACGTTGCTCGCTCCAGGTATGAGTCATATTACTAAGACGTTTAACTACAGATCATTTCTGCTTTTAAGTTTTTGTGAAATATCCCTCTGTGACTTTTACTTTGCACCTAAAATCACTGTGTTCAATAATTCTGCTGTCCTCGGATGATCTATGAGGCTTTTTGCTGTCTCGAGTTGAAAATGAAATGCTGCCTCACCCTATGATTTCTCCTGGCTTTAGGAGAACATGGATGATTTGAGCACCTTGTGGGAAAGTATCTCCCTCCGTACTGCATCCACAGTACTCCGAGGCTGAGGTCGTGCCGGGACAAAGAGCTAATGAGTGTTTTTGGAGTTTAAAATCCAGTGCATTTGGTGTGATGTGCTCTTCTGCCTCTGGTGCGAGTATTAACTCCTGTATTAAGTGTAACGTTCTGGGTTGAGAAGAGCTTTAGCGCTCCTGCCAGCTGGTAATTAAAGCAGATGTGAACATTGCAAGAAGGACGGACTGGGATTTTTCCTTGCAGTTTTTAATGAATTGGGGTCAGACTGTAGAGCTGTATGTTTAGTTTGGTTTTTGAAAAAGTTCGCATTTACGTTAAACTCTCGTTCACCGCTCAGGTCATAAAAACACCAGTGTGCTTTAAGATGCATTTCTTCTAGAGGAGGTGGTGTAAAATGCATACAAAATGCAAGTCAGCCAAATGTAAAGTAGGTAAATGTTTGTTTTGCGGTTCTATGCTATGATTTTAAACCTCTGTAAATATAACTAAGCAAATTAAGCACCAACTCTGCCATCCTCTCATCCCATCTGGATAGAAATATCCGTGACTGCGGTGTATTCTTTTTTCGCTCCATCTGAATTACTTTGACCGTGCTGCGTGGTGAAACTTCATTAAGTATTTAGACCTTTTTGCAAACATTATGGTAAAAGAACAGCTGGTGGTTCAAGTACCGTATATATTACAATCTACATACAAGAGAATTCAATCAAAGGAGAACGTCCACTTCAGATGATTATATCAATTGAGACAATTCAGTCCCATCCATATACATCATTATTCACGTTGGTCTGGATCATTTCAGGCGGTGCTGTGATGCACTCATCCAGACAACAGACAACTTCACCTTATTAAAATCTGCAGACTTTGTGAATTTGAGCTCAAATATCATTAAGAATCTAATCCCATCTGAAATGATGTTGCTGCGGTCTCACTGTGATTTTCTTTCTTATAAAAGAGCTATCAGGGAGCAGTGGAGGTCTGTGAGATGTTTTCGTCAGGCTGATATGTACATTTATTGATTGAAAAATCAAATAATTTATTGTTGAATTGTATTGTTTTGTTTTTTTTCTGCTGATGATCATGTTCCATTACCATCCATCAATCAATCCATTTATGTTTTTCTTTCCATTCATTTCTATCTATCCATCTATTCATCTATTTTTGTTTTTCTTTTCATCCATCCATCCTTCCATTCATCCAGCCATTTATTCTTTCATGTTTTTCTTTCCATCCACCCATCTATTTGTGTTTTTCTTTCTTTCTTTCTTTCTTTCTTTCAATCCATCCCTCCATCCATTAATCTGTTTATCCATTTGTGTTTTCGTTCCATTCATGTTTTTTTCTTTCATCCATCCATCCATCTATTTGTGTTTTTGTTCCATCCATTTATGTTCTTCTTTCTTTCTTTCTTTCTTTCTTTCTTTCTTTCTTTCTTTCTTTCTTTCTTTCTTTCTTTCCATCCATCCATCCATCCATCCATCTATTTGTTTTTTCTTTTTATCCATCCATCCATTCTTGTTTTTCTTTCTTTCCATCCATTTATCATTCTTGTTTTTCTTTCTTTCCTTCCATTCATCCATCCACCGATCCATCCATGTTTTTCTTTCCATCCATTCTTGTTTTTATTTCTTTCCATCCACCAATCCATCTGTGTTTTTCTTTCTATCCATCCATTCATGGTTTTTCTTTCTTTCTTTCCATTCATCCATCCATATTTTTTCTTTGCATCAATTCATGTGTCTGTCTTTCTATACATCCATCCATCCGTCGGCCTATCATTCTATTTTTTCCATCCATCCACCAATCCATCCGT
>JAUYWG010000050.1:19189508-19207868 GCA_034779775.1 Enteromius afrohamiltoni
CATATATTATGTAAAGAAAAACTTTTATTTTGGATGCGATTAATCGCGATTAATCATTTGACAGCACTAAAAAAAAAGTACAACAATTTAATTAATACATTTAATACAAATGTATATAGTTGCACCAAAACTAACATTAGTACATACTCCACAACGCAAAGCAAATATGTGCACTCCTGATTACTCGCTGGATGTTCTTCATGTCAATCGCGTGAATAAAAACATAGCGCGATCATTTGAACCTGTTGTGAAAGTCATGTCAATGAGCTCCTCTATGATTGGCTTGCGAGAGCACGTAATGCGAAGACTAGATTGAGACAAAACTTGTGCATTTGCAGCAAATGCCTTGCGATCTTATTGCGACATATTTTAGGAGGTGGCTAATTTGTACAAAATTGCACTTATTCATAAAATTTTTGCTAAATCGTACATATGTTACTAGTTGCCAATTCGGATGAATTTGTACGAATGACCTACACCTAACCCCACCCCTAAACCTACCCGTCACTTGGGGTTTAGACGAATCGTCCAAAATTGTACGAGTGAGGTCATACAAATTAGCATTTCCACCTCACACAAATACATTTGAACTGGTCGTGAGACTGTGCTTCGCTTCGCATGGAGTGAATTTGCCTCTATTCGCTTCTTTTCATTGGCTTAGCATGTGATCTACTCATTACATTCGCATTTCGTGTGAACACACCATAACAGTTCCTCTAAATCCATTGTAAATTTACTGTAATAAATCAAATAAATAATAATGCAGCGTTATGTATGGTTGCTAAGGATTTTTGGTAGTTACTATAGTGCTCTGAGTGATTACTAGGTAGCTGCTAGGGTGCTCTAAGTAAACTGACCCTTTGGAAAAACCTGCCCTCCTTAGTTACAGTTGCTACTGTATGTCTGACAAGCCACGCAGATCTCACATGAAGTGAAACACTGCGGAACCAGCAGATAAGATAGAGAAGGTTAACATTACTTCTGGTGTGTGTTCATATTCTGTCTTTTTTTGTTTGTTTGTTTATAAATTCAAACAGTAAGTGAAAGTACAGTGAAAGTACAAAAGTACTCGTTTTTTTAAGTACTTAAGTAAAAAAGCACTGATAGATTTATTTTGCAATTTTATATAGGCTACTTAATTTTATATAAGACATATTGTTCATAATCTTACTGGTTAAAATACCTGTGATTTTCCCAAATTAACCACTAGTCAATGCTACAGCATATTTTTGTGTTGTTCGCAGTGAAGCTTACACCTGAGAGGAAACCGATTTGACCGCTTAATTTTCACCATTATGAAAAAGTGTTTTGAAGTTTAGGTTATTTTTTTTGCAGAATGTCACAGTTGAATATGACATGAGAATAAATTAGGATAAACATTTGAAGGAAAATATTATATTTTCATATTTTTTTCTTCCCAAGCCTTGTCTGTGTTGTAAAAACACCCCAGAGGGCATTACGTCCCACTTTGATGATTAATGTAGTTACCTGAAAAATCACATCTTTTCTTCTTCCCTTCAGATGTAATATATCAAAAATATTTGGACATTATCTAAAAAGGATTATAAATTAGCACCAGCAAGCTTGGTAGCTAAACAATCAGCATTAGATAACAATATTTATGTCATGGATGCAGCTGTGGTGAAGCGAGTCGTGAGCCTTTTCCAGCAGCACGGAATACACGGAGGCAGAAGTTCTCCTCAAGAACATTTAATGATAAACAAACCGACACGAACCACATCCACTATGAAACATCAACAACTGACAGAGATACAAGACATGGGGAAAGGATTTATACAAAGACTAATCAAGGACATGACGCAGGACACCTGGAACGCACAGCTGGCAGAGGATCAACACTAATGGCAAGGGGCGGAGTCACAAATGAGGGAAAACAAATGGCTAGTTGATCCAAACAATAACCGTTGATAAACATTAGAAAAACAGACGTAGGGCTGAATGCGTAGCTTTTTAATAAAACTGCTAACGTTACAGAAGCAGAGAATATGAAGGTTTTTTGACTTAGAGACACTGATGTTGATGTGTCTGCATTCATCTCATTGGGCTTAAATAGATCACTCTTTACAGCATTGTTACCCAAATATCATTTTCAGTTAAAGTAATTAATCCTAAAATTCGAGTATCTTCCTTTACGCATCATCGGTCGTGCACGCCAGTTGTTCAGTTCACTGGAGACTCGCTTTGAACGGATCGTTTGAATCAGCGAGCTGTCGAATTGAGAACCCAGTGCAATTGGATCTAATCGAATCCGAGAGTGAATCGTTTGGTGTCATTTGCGAACCAGGTTAATTTAAAAGAACCAGTTTGTTAATGAATCGCTCTTCTGCATCTCAGAGCACGCGATATATGAGTAACGATATGTTTTATGAAATGTAGTGAAGTAAAAAGTACGATTTTATGGTTAGGAATGTAGTGAAGCAACAGTGAAAGTTACTAAAAAATAAAAGATACTTGAAAAATTTCGTTACTATCCACCACTGGTTTCAAGTTGGTGGTTGCTAGGGTGTTCCAGGTTCCAGGGTGGTTACTACAGTGTTCTGATTAGTTAGTAAGTGGTTGTAAGGGTATTCTGGGTGGTTATTACTGTTCTGATTGGTTAGAGTGTTCTGAGTAGTTTCAGTATTATGTGTTTCTAGAGTGTTTTGAGTTGGTACAAGGTGATTGCTCTGGTTTTTAGCATGGTTACTAGGCAGCAGCTTACTGACTCAAGCGAAAAACACCCACATCCATGTCTCTGTGATGTCCAATTTTTAGACAGCAATGATTTACCGCTCAAAAACAACTCTCTCATTGCTAGTTCTCCGAATAAAGATGTTCAACATAACAACAGTTTTAAATGAGCATGCCATACAATTCAAATCCACATTATTTTGCAGCATTTTGTGTTGACTAACAACAAGTTACTTCTACTGTACTTTTAGTTTGGATATTTTTAGGATGGTAAATAAACCCACTGGAATGAAGGACAGGCTGCCGCCATCTAGAGCGATGAAAATGAGCGCGCGGGTGTCTGGGGAGCTCACTGACGCCCGGGCGTCTCGAGGGGCGTGCAGATGCTCGTAAGAGCTTCACGACAGTATCGGCAGCGACGGGTGACTGCAGAAGCTTCGGTGTCCTTTCAGATAAAAGCTAATTACACAGAGCGCATGCAGGAGGTCGTAACGGAGAGATGAGAGAGGACGTCCAGCTTTAAGCGCGTGTGAGGAGCTGTCACTGCTTCCAGTGATGGATTTATTGTGTATGCTAATCTGCAGTACTTCATTAGAAGCTTTGAAATATAATTAAGCAAATTAATTAAAACAGTCCACTTCAAAGTCATACGCAAACACACGCGCACGGCACACGTCTGCTGGAGTAATTACCGTCTTCCGCGACATTAATATCAATATATTTCAGACGACCGGAACCTTTTGAACTAAAATATTAAACATATTTAAATAAGTACAGAACAGGGGAACTACGTGAGGGTGGGCTATAAACACAGACCCCTAGCTCTGGCGCACACTCACCAGGAGCTTGATCAGAGCAGACGGTCCCTGTTGCGGACACAATTATTCTCTGATTATTGTGATGCGAAGCCTTTGAAAAGTTATTAGCAGTTTCCCCGTCCTTCGCATAACGACATTTGGATCATATTAATTCGTAAAGATGCTCTAAATCATAATTTATTTCGCACATGCAGACGATGTCCTCTACTTATCTGACCTCTCTAGCAATGCCAAACTCTTTCTCTCTTTGTATCCTTTATTGGCTTGACAAACTAATGTAGAGTTGTACTGCTAAACCATTTGCAAACAGAAAGTAACGGGCAGTTTCTTTCATGCGTACTTTAATGTTCGCTGCTGATAAAACAGCATATGCCTGTTAGGTTTTGAAGCTGGCGTGCTGGTTTAAGTGGGTCCTTTGTGCTGGTTCTTTGCTTGTTTATGCTGGTCCTTTGCTGGTTTTGCATAAACCAGCAAAAGGACCAGCTTTACACAAGCATCCCAGCTTCAAAACCTACCTAACCAGTACAGCATATGCTGTTTTTTTCAGCATAGCTAAAAGGACTTTCGGCTTGTAGTTTGTTATAACATTGCTGTGCAGTGTTTTGCTTTTTTGTGGTTAACACATTGCGTTGGTTGCTATGGTGTTTTGAGTGGTTGCTAGGTGTTTGGCTCAGAAATCTAATGTTTAATAGTAAATACATTCTTAATAGAAAATTGCTTCATGACCAGTAAAAAAATACATTCTGTGTGGACTTTTCAGCAATGCCTTCTCTTTTCTTACGGTTTATATTTCCAAAGTGTGAAGATAAGGTCATACGAATTGTTTTAACCTTTTCTAACCTCTTTTGAACAATTGATTAATTAGTGGCCATTATACTACAGTCCCACTAACCATGACAGTATGTACTAACATGTAAATGATTCATCAATACAGTGCACTTATTGTGAACATACATGTTTGGGCATTGTACTTATGTTTGTAAAATTACCTAAATGTATTACATCTGTAATTTCTTTAATTACTTTTATCTGTGATTTTATGTTGTGTTGTTTTAGACATTCCAGTGAGGTGTGTTCAAGAGTTCATGGTTGGTGAAATAAGTTTATTTGCACAAATCCAGTGTTGTTACCCTGTTAAATGTGTGTCTGGCCTCGCATGACCCCGGACCACACTCACCATTACAGCATTCAAACAGATGGAGGCGTTTAAACCATCACCACTGCTAACCAATTAGAGAGTGTCTGACACACACACACAGACAGGCTGCCAATGTCGAAGATTTCAGACTGCAAAAGGTAGTTGGAGGTTAATAAGCTGTAAAAACACAAAAACAACTGATCTGGATTTTTTATTTTTTGTGTGTGTGCATGTTTTGGTTTCTTACTGTCACTAATTGCTGTCTCCTGGGGATAGAAATGAAATGAAAGTAAAACGAAAAAAGAAAATGGTATACAGATGTAAACTAAAGTTCCCTGAAGGCTGATACCAAAGTATAGACTATTCATCCCTCAGTTAATAAAATCAAATGAATTAATGCACCTAAAAAAAATGTTTTCTTTAAATATGAGTAAACTAATATTAAATATACTTTTAAATATCACAAAATAAATTAATATTATATCATATTATATTATTATTATGTTTACTAAGACTGGATTTATTTGACTAAATGTACAATGAAGATGGTAATATTGTGAAATATCTAAAATAAGACTTTTCTACTGTAATATATATTAAAATGTCATTTATTTCTGTGACGCAAAGCTGAATTTTAAGTATCATTACTTCTGTTTTCAGTATCACATCCTTCATAAATCACTCTAATATGCTGATTTGCTGCTCAAGAAATATTTCTTATCACTACAAGTGTTATATTTTATTGAAATCCATTTTTCAGGATTCTTTAATCAATCAAAAGTAACTAATAAAACACTGTGAAAATGACAGTGATTTTAACGGTAAAAAAAGTAAATTCCTGTAAAATTTACAGGGGAAAACCATAAACTGACATTCCCAGAATTCCCTGCATTGCATTTCAAATTTTGTTTGAATTTGATGTTTTTGTCTTTGAAAAAAACTGATTCTTATTTTTGCCTTAAAATTCTTGTTTATTAGGGTTGTATGTTACATGTAATGTTTGATGTTTATTACATATTACATCCTTCTATATATGTTCATATTTAAAAGCTGCTTGTGATGGGCTTTGGTTCATCATGTGACTTTCTCATCATCACCAGCACTTGGTGCTTATCGGTGAATTTCAAAGATACAAAACAAATTTTAGTACTTTAATAGCTTGGTATAATAACATTGTATCTTTTAATGAAATTACGGTATTTAACTGTAAATTTAACTTAAAACCATCAATCCTAAATTGTTGTTACTGTATTTTTGCGTTTTTACCGTAAATTACTGATTTTCTTTTTGCAGTGAAGTATTAATTTGTTTAAAAATAACAATTATGCTTACTGTAATGTTTGTTGCTCTATTAACTAATTAATTAATACTGCATTACTGTAAATAGAATGCATCTCATGAATAATTGTCAGCAAGATCTTGGATTAAATCTTTTAAACATAAATATTTTTTAAAAGGAATTAAAGCTATAAAGTAATAGACAAACCTTTGCTTCACCTTTACACACACTCTTCCTTCCTGTAACTATTAACAACCCAGTGAATCTCTTTAATACATTATTAATCTCTGTGCTACCTAATGTCTCCCTGCGCTGTGAAGATGCTTTTATGTCTACTACAGACATCAATAAAACACTCGTACAGATGCATAGAATACCACAGAAAAACGATGATGCTTTCAATCTGCTCAAAATCTAACGCTAGTTATCATATTTTCTACATCCGTCCACACCTTCTTGCACCATAAAGCCCCTGCACGACATTAACAGTCCATAAAAAAGATCAAGCCATGACTTTTACCACCAGGACGCTTCTCATCCAATCATAAGTGACAAGCAGCAGCACGGTGCTGCAAAATGCCATTTAACTCTCATTATTTCAGTAAGTGGCCCAATCTACATGTGTGGTGTTACTAGATAGCGCTCAAATTAGCCTCCACATTTAACACACAAACCACAATATTGTGGACATCTAAAAAAAAGACAGGCTTTGTGTCACTGATTCGTCATGTGGTGATTTTTCAGAGTTCATCTTCACTTTACCACAGTAAATTAGTCTATTTATTCATGCCGAGGCACACTAATGGGAACTCAAGTGCTGCATTTATCACAGTATCATTATCCACACATGCATGCCTTGCTTGAAAATGATCACCTTTGACAAAAACACAAAATCAGTCAGAAAAAAGCTATAAACTATAGCTTAATATAATTTTTTTGGTTTTATTTATACATTATATATTTTGTCCACATTGCCTTACCTGATTATAACTAATTTACTAAAAAAATATATTTGAATATAGTTCCGACCTGCTTTTTGTTGACGTGGATCATGTATTACATAAATATTTATACACAATTACTGTAGGGTTGGCTTGAAATTATAAAGTGATACAGTATGTGCATCTAAAGCTTTTTTAATTGTAAATTTACTATGCAGTGTTTATAACCTCAAATTAATTGAAATGCTACATTGATTATTTGTACTGATTATCTATCTATCCAGCTATATATACCTCTATTTTTACATTATTCTGTACTTCTATACCTGATTTCTGTTCTTGTTTGTTGTCACAAAATATTCTGACTTTTTCATAGTTCTGCCCAGCTGTTTGTTGACAAAGATCATATCACAATACATTGTTTATTAGATTAATTGAAAAACCTAATTATTAAATAAAATAATTTGAAATTAAATTATAATTTAACTACTGCATACAATACATTTATTTATTTATTTAATGTTTGCAGTGGCTCTCAGGTTTGACACCACTGACCCCATTTTGTCACTCATGGTCCACAAACCCACTAAGCTTACAACGGAACTATGGTAACACACTCTGTTATCACGATCACAATACCCATGCCCCAGAAACCTCCCCTCCACACTGACCCATCATATAGATGGAGGGAAATCTCAGTGTATAAAATCCTGTTTGGGAAGTGTAAATGTAAGCAGTGTTATTGTAATTGTGCCAAGCGTGATTTTTTTCCCCCAGATACCGTGAATGTGTAAATTGGTTTGAGAAAGAAAAAAAAAAAATGCATGTTGACTTCTTAAGAGTGAGTGTGTGTGTATAAGGATGAGTCATACCAAAAGACCTATTACATAACTTTCATTAAAAAGCCCTCAGACCACTTTTGTGATGATACCCCAACACGTCCAAACACACACACATACGTATATAAAGTCTCTCTGTCTATAATCTCTCACGGTCTGGCCAATTCGAGGCAGTGCTTTTTCTCTTCCTGCCCACATCCCATCATGCTCTCTGTAGTGAACTAAGAGCATTAAAGTCTGCATATCAAAACACATTGGCAGTGGGCTCCTAAATAATGATGCCACATTAAAAGCTGTGATTCAAAATCTCATTTGACTGTAATTTTAACTGTAAAAGACTGCAGAAATGCTACAGTAAAAGGTACAGGTTGTTCTGTAAATATAAATATCCACAGATATTTTAGAATTTTCAGGTAAAGGGATCATTTAAAACTGGTCCAGTAGCCCTAATTAAAAGTAAAAAGTAAATGTTCAGACAAAAATGCAGTCTTTTGCTTTGGTGTCAGATTATGGATCCCACTGTTCATCTATGCACTTTTGTTTTTTGTGCATGATGGGAAGGTTAGGGAAAGGACTGTGTAGTATACTAGTGTAACAGATTTAGGACACAAAACTGTCACAGACACCTTTAACACTGTTTGCATTGATTTGTAAGCGTCAGCAAGTTAAAATGAATTTTAACTTCACTTTTAGCTTCATACATTTTAAAACTGCTGTGGCAGCTTTGATCTCTCATCCACTGCAAGACAAAAAGCCACAAGAGCCTTTTCTGTAAATGAGTTGTGGGTAATACAGCCATGCTACTTCTAATTTTAGCAGTATGCAGTATCTATAATGTGCGTATTCATGGAACATCTATAACGTTCGCCAAATTGTGTAGTGGCTATACAACAAAAATGCTAACCCTAGTAAAGAATATAGTATCTTTACCTCCAATCTTACCATAGTTTTATTTTACAAATGACATCCGAACAGAACTTAAACACTATGCAGCAGTGTCAGCAATTTGTTTAAACCATGCAGTGATGCATATTTTATACATACTATTTAAAATATGCTGTTTAAAAATATAAAAATTAAATAAGAGATGATATTAAATACATATACATATAAATACACCCAGCAACTGTTTCATAATAATAATCTGTATAACAAACACAAACAAAATGCAGTCATAATATGACATTATAATAAAGCTGTCATTTATGTCTTAGATGATGCATTATATTCTTTGCAGCCTAAATAAACAAAAAGTACTTTGCACGGTGTTATATTTGAAAGTGCTAACGTTCTTGTTGTTGTAGCTCTGTGAGTCCAGTTTGTATTTATATAACTGCGCGTCTATAACTGGTGTCTCCAAGGACAAGATGAACGCGGAGAAGAAAGAGAGCGCTATGCATTACCATTGAAAGTCGCTCTATTTCTATCACATGCTTGTATGCGCATTCTATAATAAAACATACACTATCTTTTCTTCTCAAACACAGCGGTGTTATTTAGGTGAAGTGTCAGGTTTCCCCAAAGGCTGCCTGCAGGGAGCTAAACTTAAGATCTGCAATGTCATCACGTTCCTCAAAGTGACTGCAACTTAGGTAAGAACTTCTGATATGACTTTCTTCTGACCACTTTTTCATTAGAGCTTTGTTCACGGCTGTGCCAACAATGACATCTATCGCAGAGGTCAAAGCTTTGGTTAAATTTAAGGCTGATCACAATCATTGGTTTAATCAGACGTGTCCAAGATTTTCCGGTTTCAGGGTCAATTCTAGCTGCACTTTGATTCAGAAAATGTAAGATTTCAGCTGATATTTAGAGTAAGTTTTAACAAATAGAAAATACTTCTTGAGAGTACAAGAGTAATGAAGTCTAATAGAATACAGTTAGAGTGTCCCTATAATATCTATAAAATATGTTTTTATTTTTATATTTATATTATATGATATAGTTAAGCAGTTTATTCAAGGGTGTCATTTTCACAAATAATAGAACATGAGCAAATATTGTATTGCAAGTGTTGTATTGATTTTAAACACTGAGTGAGTTATAACAGTACTGCCTCTTTTGTTCAGCAACAAAAACAGTTCCAGGGAAAGCTGAATTTCAGAGCAAAACTGTGTTTTTATATCTGAATGAATCTGTTTTCAAATGAATAATTTAAGTCAATGATTCAATAATACTTTATAAATATGCTCGCTTCTTTTCTAAATAAATCAGCTGTGTTGAACAAATCATTTGAGTGAATGATTCAATAAATCACTCATTAAGACAGAGACTTGCTGCCACCTACTGGTCGTTTTAGTGATTTATTTATTTATGCATGTCAATCCTAAACCAGTCAATGTACCAGCACAAAAACACACTTCGGCGCAATATATCATTTAATTGTCATTAAAAAAAATGAACCAACAAAAAAGCTCACAAAACGTTTTTAGTTTTTAATTGAAAAGGTGTTGTGTAAACTACCTCTTAAACTTCCATTCACCATGAAACCTCTTTGCAACCACCAGAACCCTCTAGCATCATGGCAGAAAGTTTTGCATATAATTAACACTTCCCCTATCTGTAATAAATCATAATGGAGTTCAAGACGAAAGCTCATGAGGAGCTTGTTAATTTAGCATGTGTCAATCACAACGCAAATGCATATAAGCGGGCTCTTCAATCCTGTGACTATTCCTCCGGCATCTCGTCATAACGCCTTCATTTTTAATCTTAACTATCTTTAATTAAGTAATCTGGAGGGAAGCTTGAGTTGAATATCATGTTTGAGATCCTCCTTTGTGGGCAGCGAGGTAAATTTGTTTACTCTTTCCATGTGTTCTTATCTTTTACTACTTTCAAGGACTAGATTAGAACTTATAAAGTGATGGAACGGAACTGAGCCCAAGTTGAGTTCTTAAACATTTGTTGCATAAGGACTGAAAAGGCAGCGTAAACAACACGAGGTTGCTCAAGCATGTGTGTGCATGAGAATGTGATTGTTTTGTCATTGATTACTGAGTGTTAGTTTAAAATCCCAGCTCTTAAGTCAAAAGTCAATGAGAGGATAAAATCCCAGCAGCCACCGCAGCCCTGTTGCAGGGACCTTGGTGGTGAATCGAGTAGAGCGCATTGAGCCCTTTGAGAGCCCAGCTATTGTGTGTTCAGCTAATCACTTCACCTGAGCTTCTATTCAAACCTGAAGTCAGTGTGAATCCTTTAAAGCTTTGAAGAGGAACAACAGAAGAATGCCTGATGTTTTATGTATTTTCCTACTTGAAAGCAATATTCGCCTTTTTTATCCTGAGGTGTTTTGTCGATAAAGGGCATGTTCAACAATCTCTCAGAATTTCACAGGAGGTTTGTTACCTCAAGAAAACTCATTAGACAATGGGTAGGGCATTTGCAGAGTTGCGCAGTTGGAAATAATGGAAAATCTTAAAACATAAATTAGGTTTCTGACTTGCCATCCATACAGCTTGTACAATAGAAATTGAGAAATTCTAAAGATATGCCAGGTTTGTGTATCCAGAAGATGTATTGCTATAGTACTTTTATGACCTTGCCATACTTCCTAAATGTGAAATGCGTGTCTCTATGGCTCCACATCGTTTTGGTTAATGTGAGTGTGAGCAGAAGTTTTGTTAATCACTTTAAAAGCATGAGTTCTTTGAATTTAGTTGGATTCGGATTGGCTTTGTGAAGAAATTAAATTGAAAAATCATTACTGGTTCCTCAAGTGACTGAATTACAGAGTCATGAATAGGTCTAATTGGTAAAGTGTATAATTCAACGACTCATTCATGAAGATATGAATGAACTTGTCTCATTTTGATTGGATCGGCTGAATAAACAAGTCAATGACTGAGTCAGTCACTATCATCAACACTGAGCATAACACACTAAAACATCAAATATTTGGGCCTATGCCTGATCTCTGATGCATCCAATATTTAAAATAACACTTTTGTTTACCAGCTGTCATTGGGTTAAACTCACAAATTGGACCAGTTCTGATCCAGATGACATTTGAAGTATAGTTATGTGGAACAGTATTGTTGACCAAAGAGATTTAAAGATGTGCTGGACCAGATATAAACCAGCGTCAAAATGACATTTGTCACAGCTGTTTAGGACAAAATCAGATTTACATGAAAGAGTTTTATCGTCCTATCACATCTGGTTAGAAGATGGCACCAGAGCCAGTAAAAAAATAGGCCGCTTGCAAACATTGCCAAATTGTTAGATGAGGGCGAGTATGACCCTGCTGAAATGTTCCATCAGAATATATGACCGAAGGAGACATTTTTGCTTTCGCAGCAAAGGCGTCATCATTCACAGCACACGCGGCAGACAGCCCATAATAACCGCGTCACTGCTGATGATGATACAGAGGTCATCGTGGATTGGTCCTATAAGGAGACGCACACACACTCGTGCAAGGAGTCTGAGACAAGACCTAGGGCAGGAGACACTGCGTTAAGCAGATAGAAGTCTGGAAGACTCATTTTTCACCCTCGTAATGGTCTGGAGTAAGTGCTGAAGTTCTGTGTGGTGCAGAGAGAGACAAACGCTCATAACTCATTCGCCTGACAGACAACAAACGGCCACATGTGAAGAGCTGGAGCTTCAATTATGATTTCGGAAGATAAGATGTTTAAATCAATAATCTACAGGCAGGGAAATTTGATCGAAACAATTAACAGCTTTACACTGCAGACACACAAACAACAACAATTTTTTTTTTTTAATGTGCATATGTTTTTTTTTTGTGCAAATAAGCTTGTTTTGTAAATGATGCTGTGGGTATGACTGATTAATTCTGTATGGTTCATTTAATCAAGTTATACTATGGCAAGATATTTGCATTTCTACATTTTTCTTTATATACGTGCTTGGGGTATTTTTCTAGCTAGCAAAAAATATGTTGTAAGAACTTTAGCTGAAGTGCACTTCATGTTTTTTTGGTTATACGTTTAGAGAACGTTTCATTCGAGCATTTAGCACACATTATGGAAAGGTGCGTTTCTTGATTATACTGTATGAATGTTTTAGGCAATGTTTCGTTTTATTTTGCAAACGTTAAGGGAAAGTTACTTTTTGAACATTTTCAACTAAAACACTTGAAATTATATTTGCTCAAGTTTTTAAAAAAAATCAGATAACTAAAGATCAGATAACTTTGAATGAACATTCCATTAATGTTACTAAAAGAACGTTTGTTCATTACTTAGAGACAATGTTGCCACAAAGTTTAGCAAAGTTCTAAAAATATTTTGTTCTGTGGTTGTTTATTATACCAAAAAAAAAAAAAAAGAGTCAACCCTCTAATGTCTATTAAAAATGATTTATTTTCACGTCTGTGAGCCAAATAGCACTCTTCTCCATGACCAGACACAATTTAAATTTCATGTCTGTAACAAAAAAAGTTACACACAGACATTTAATACGTAGGATTAGGGGTTTGTTTAAATCCCTAACCCTTAGTATGAGCTTTAATTTCAAAGTAACTGTTTGAGATGAACAGAATCACTTCCTGCCAGCGCCTGCTTTGAGAAAGTCAGCCTGACTCAGGAAGTTCACGCAGCGTCTGAAACTTCTGAAGGTGACCTACAGGAAAGCTCTGAGGGAAATAAAGAGCTTTATCCTTTCATTTATAGATGTGAGATTCATTTCTCATATAATTGCAGCGAGTCCCTCTCAGACACGTTCGCTCTTTCCTGCATAAGCACACAAACATGTGCGGTTCTCAATTGGAAGATATCAACTGTTTGACAGATTTCATTTGCATTTAAATCAGAGTGAGGAAAATCAAGAGCTTTATTTCTGATTCAAAATCTGTCTGTCTGTCAGTACACCTCGGTTATCACATCCCGCCTCTGTTTCTCCCTGTGATTGAATGTGGCTTTCTCTCCCACATAGAAAATGGATTGAATTCGGGAAGAAACTGCGGATGGTTAATATGCAGCCAGGAGGCCAATCAGATTTACAGCTCCACCATAATGTGTTGGTGAGTCAATGTCAGGGTTTTATTAGGATTCACCAAAAACAATAGTTGATGTATTTTTAATTACATGTTAAGTTACTGCCAAAGCAAACGAAGAAACGTTATTACCTCGAATCAAAGCGTTGGTCAACTTGGTTCATTTAGCGAACCGATTCAGATAACCTAGATTCATATGTTGTATAAGGCCCGTCCACAACAAGCACGATGGCTAGAAAGATAACTCCTTTATTGGGGGTGTCTTGTTAATTACCTCTAATCTCCACCTGTTGTCTCCTCCATTCTCACAACAGCATGTGAACATGATCGTCAGTCAGTGTTGCTTCCTAAGTGGACAGTTTGATTTCACAGAAGTGTGATTGGAGTTACATTGTGTTTTTTTGAGCAGTGTATGGTTATTGAAATCATAACAGGCATTAACGATTGAATCAATCTATCGAATCAACTCCTGAAACGAGTAGGCTATCATATAGACGGTTTTTATGAATTAAAAGATTCAAACGATTCACCAATTTGAGTCCCCGTGTCAAAGAAGGGATTATATTGAGACATTTTCATATGGTTTTCAAAGATCTTTAGAAAATAGGAAAGAGGAAGTCAAGTGATGACTTCATCAGTGTGATATTTATTAAACGGTGACAGCTTCAGGGCACCACTGTTTTCATATAGCCTATTTTATCATACTTGTTCAGCCTTTTGTTTTATTATGGCATTTATTTAATATACTTCTCTTATTTTAAAATAAAGCACTTTTTCTTAGGGGCAAGCAGTTTTTTGGTGCTTGTTATTTTTTTTTTTTTTACAAATATTGGCACATTGGTGGCTCAAAAGGTGTAATTGGTCTAATAACACATTGTTTCATTTTAAAATATATAGAAAAATTGTAACCCTAATGTATAAATTTGTAATATTTCTGTAAAGGCTAGGGACAGAAACATGTACATTTCTACAGAATGACCAAAAAAATGGATTTTATATTGTTATATAAAAAACTATATTGTTAGCTACTTTTAGTTTGGTAGTGGACTACCATTTTTTTTTGTCTTTGTCTGTAGTGCAAGTCACACAGTAATATTTAATCTAGGGTTCACACCAAGGACATCGTGATAATGATATAGTTCTAATTTCCATCCTGCCTTAAAGAGCTTGAACATTTAAGGTGGCAAACGATGTAAATGGAACATGTGCTTATAATAAAAAAGAATGGCCGCTGTTGGTGTGTCATTATCTTTATCGTTCTTGGCATCAACAGGCCTTTAGGTGTTTAAATCACTACCTCTTAAGATATACAGATGTTTTGCATAGCAAGCACTCCTTTAAAACAAGTATAGGATCTGACAAAGAAAGAGAAAAAGGCAATGTAAAAGGTGAAATAGAGAGATGTGAGCAAGGCCACGATCGTAAAAAGGAACGGCACTCGGAGACATTGAGTGATGATGGGAAAAGGCATTTGACAAGAAAAGGTGTTTGAAGGGAACAGGAAAAAGAAAAAAAGCCCTTTATTTAAGAATTCAGGAAATCAGACCACCGGAGGATAGATATGCAGGGAGAAAGAGGGGGACAGTATCTTGCCTTCGGTCCGCTGGCTGTGACAGAGTCAGAAGAAAACAACCTAGACACTTCTTAAAAATAAAAGTTTTATTAACATGTAAAATCTTACACCATCAGCCATCGTGGAATCATCAGAGACCATCATTTTTAAAGCCTCTTAGGCTTTTCTCCCCTATCTGTCCTTTTTTTTTTTACTTAGCAATTCATCACTAGCCATTATTTGTCCAAAAGTAATCGCATGTCTTGTTCACAAATTCAAAAGATTCAAATAAAACAATCAACGTTCATGCACATTCATTTTGCGGTATGAAGTATCACAAGTGTTTGGGGCTGTAACAGTTTGACCCGATTGATGCTTTGTTTTACTAAGTTAAGTTTTACAAACGTAGTACATCAGTTCATGTTCACCAATACAGCAGCATTACTAAGATGAGAGAACTTACCCGAGTACTAAGACACACTGAAAAGATGCACCTCTTGATTGAGGTTACTTCAAAGGTTTATTCATTTATTGACCTCAAATTAACTTGAGGTAACAATCTGCACAGTGTTTTTTTTTTTTTTCTTCTTCTTCTTCTGGGGATTCACATTTAAATAAAACTGTAGGATAAATAAATGAGATTTTGCATAAACCATTTAAGTAAACTCAGTTAAGACAATATAGTACTTGGAAATAAAGACAAGTACTCAGTCTTTGTACCATATAAAAAAAAAAAAAATTAAATCAGCCAAGTACAGTACAATTACAGTGAATACCGTAGATCAGAATCAATGCTCACAGACTGGGAAATGGTATCAAAGTACAGAAAATAGCAATAACAACCAAAAACTGTTTTCAAAAATAATTAATAAAAATAACAAATACATACAATAATAAATACATTTCATCGTTCTGAGCAAAGCGCAGCATAATTATTCCATCAATGCGAATATCGCTTTACAGGTGCCGGATGAAAGCTTTCTTCGATACTCATCAAAAATTCCAAGACAACAATACTAACTGCAGATACAAAGATGCCAGCACTCATCAGGTTTGCCAAGACAAAGAGATTACTAAACGAGCATTTGTCATAACTATACAGAGATTATTCATCATAGTCATCAAAGGTACTAAGAAATGAGCATGTGATCTCGCCGCCGTACGAAGTGCGAGATACTCATTGAAGTTACTAAGATTAGTCTACTCTCATCGTAAATACTAAGATCAGGTTACCCATGAGAAAAACTGATATAAAATACTCAGAATCAATAGAAGGAATACCCATATAAACAGTACGATATGCGAGCGTCTGGGCGCTCGGTTGGAATACTAAGATATCGGTGACTGATGGCGTGACGTGTTTTAAATGCATAGACACATGGAGTCTTTCTGCGGCAAACTCCATTACTAAGATAACACTGGAACTGTAAACAGAACAAATACGATGCTCTCTTTCTCATGACATCATCTTTGTGCTTTTGAATCGCCCTCAAGGGCGACTTCAGCCGATTGTGTTTGTAAAAGGTAAAGATGTCGAAACTCACAGCTAAAACAGATCATTGTTACTAAGAACTTGAAACGCAGTCAGGTAAACTTGAACTCTCTGTAAGAGTTTTTTTTTTAAGCACCCTGAGCACTCTCGGACCATGGTGTTTGGGTTTCACTAACATTTTTCCAAATTCGCAGGGATTCAACATTAATGAATTCATCTGGCAGGCAAAATAAAAATGCTGCAGACTGCCAAAGTGCACCATAGTTCAACAATACAACATTCAAAGGATTGTAGTATACTTAAGATTTCAATAAGTGCATTGATGCTTTTCATTAAGCATTATTACTCACAGATTTGAAGAACCATTCAAAACTCTTCTGAATAAATCAAATCTTATTGATACTGGTGTTCATATTTTGAAGTACTTCAAGTTTGAGGCTTATTTCCTGAACTGGAAGATTCACTGTTTAATGTGAATTGTCAACCCTTGTCTGTGACTTGTTTATTTGTTATTTTAGCACCCCTGGGACATGGAAGGAATGACATAAATCAGTTCAAGATGCACAAACAGCAACACAATTAGTGCTGAATGCAATTTTCTCAATGCAGTTGCTGATCCTGATGTGCGGTTAAACCGAATTGCGAGGGATATTTTGTTGTTAAGTGTATTCACTCATCAGCTGTTCTTTTTTTTTTGGCAGATTCTAGTTATTACATTTTTGAGGCTTAAACAGTTGACACACTGTACACACAGACAGTCTACACACAGGAGTCTATACTGTACATCTTGTAGTGGAATATTCAAAGTCAAAAAATATTTCAGTGATATCCTTTCCTGGATAGCCAAAAAGTAGGCTACTTAAAAGAGTGCAGGTTGTGGAGATTAATTTAATCAGTAACTTAGACAAAATTTCATTTTTACCTCATTCAACGCTACACTCCACAATGATTTGAAACCTGCCAACTTACAATGCCACATACAGTACCAGTTGGAACAGGTAATTTTAACAGATGGCTGTATAAAAGTTGGCGGCTGAATGAACGCAACACAATGATTTAAAAACGGGGCATGCATGCTCAAAAGATGTCTGTTTACATTGAAAAATATATTCAGAAGCAGTGCAGTGGAACGCAAAGCCTATTGCTTGAATCATGGACAGGCTGACTCATAGCCTACTGGCTAAGCAAAGTAAAAAGTCAAACTTTAAAATGATCAGATGCTTTGCAGCTACAAAAATGTCCTTTTAGTAACTGATATGAATGAGATGGACATTTTCCTTTGACTACGCAGTTTTGACTTTCTAACTAAATATAAATGATCACATCACTATGAACTGATCAAAGCTATCAAATGCATTTCATTAGGAGTTAGGTCCTTATTTATGGTTTGACTGATTGGCACCTTCATGTGTGCACGAATAAAATGTCTATTCACACAGTGACATGCTGGTATATTAAAGTAGGTATATTAATTAAAAAAATTGTCTTATCTTGTCTTTTGTCTGATTACTATTTTAAATCAGCCTGTTAAGAAATTAAAGTCTATTTGTGTCACATAAATATGCAGCCCTATGCTCATTATATATATATATATATATATATATATATATATATTATTTATTTATTTTTTTTAATTAAAGTGCCCCCA
>JAUYWG010000050.1:19218847-19231697 GCA_034779775.1 Enteromius afrohamiltoni
TATATATATATATTTTTTTTTTTTTTTTTTTTTTTTTTTTTTCTTTATTTATATATAAAGAAAATCTAAATTTTCCAGGTTAAGAAAAAAACTCAGGTCACCCCAGTGCATCTACCATCCAAGGAAATGTGAAAAAGATTAATTTGAAGTGAAGTGCATTTATTGGTTTATTTACTGCAATTTATATTGCTGCCGTCACACAGATCTAATATAAACATGCAGTCTATTTCCCAGCTGTTTACCTTCACAGACATAATTAACCACAGTTTTTGTAACTCCTGTGTTTTTAAACTTGTGCGTAAATGAGAACTTAGTTTAGTACTCACATGCCTTTAACAGCCACTCTCTGTCCGTGTCCTTCAGATGTGTGTGCTCAGAAAGTTTAAACTAATCTGGTTTAAAGCACATGATTTCAGCACAATAAACATGACGCTCAGAATCAAAACAGATGTTTTTAGCAGGAGCAAGCTGTAATTACGCAGATCTATTCTGGAAGATGGGCGGGGACTAGCAGCTCATTTGGGCATAATATGTCTCCTCCAAAAGATTCTATAGAACACATAGTTCTTTATGCTAAAGAAAGCGAGTTCCAGAGCCTTTGAGCCACAACACAAAAAGCAAGGTCACCTCTTGCACACCAGTCTGTTGAAATTAGAATTATTGTGTCCCAAATCATAGCTTATATTGCCCTCAACACATTGTGTGTTGGGTGAGGATTTGATTAGAATTACAAACATGTATAAAAAGTGTTATACACCAAAACATGGTGGATATTTGAGACAAGCAGAGAAAGTGTTTTTAGTGATTAATAATCAATATCTAACCTGGTGAATATACACATATATATTATCTGCATTATATTTCATCTGCAGCAATATGGTGAAGTTTTATAAAGATATGTTCACAGACCTTCAAATGCATCATTATGCAAATACTTGAGCAGAATTCTTTGCATTACAGGCTCGTGTCTGGCAGATCAACATGCCTCTACCTGCCTCTAGCTTCTCTAGGATGATGTGTGAACTGCGACAAAAGATGATTGACAGGGCAGTTTAAATGGTGACAGGATGCTCATAACAGAGTGTCCATTAAAGACATAATCATGACAAAGTAGTATGTCCCAAAGCATGCCAACAATTCTGATAAAAATATGTAATCTTCTCGCTCGTACTTTCAAGGCATAGCATAAGTAATCAAACTGGATGACTTCTATGAATCTAACTGTTGGACTTTCTGTGCAACAGTGCCATCTAGCTTCCAGGATGAATGAAATAGACCTTACATGAGTGTTTAACATGCTATTATGCCCCATTTTTATTAATAACAGAAAAAAGTAATAGGCCTACTCCTCTCTTTTCTGTAAATGTTTCTTTGTCTTCTCAGTGAATTCATAAGAAGCTTGTATTTCATATTAAATGCAGGGCCTCAGTTTTTGCTTTTGCATCCCTCCAGACAAAAATTAAGAAATGACTGTCACTTTAAGGTGTTTAAAACTAAACAGAGGACTGCCTTACCGCATGTCAATAGGATATGACAAACTATTTTGGACTTTGCACATGGTTAGGGCACTTTGTACTGTTTGTAAAGTATTTGTCAGCCACCACCAAAGACCATTTTTGACCCTGGAAAACGCCTGAACACACTCAGCTTTTGTCACAGCTATTTCTTTGTTGTTGTTTGGTGTTTCATGACTCTTAAGCAAACAGAGAAGTCCTAACAATAGCAGCAAAAAAAAGAAAATGGTTTTTGAAAAGTACACTTTTTTTTCCCTCAAAAACATTTTCTACCGTGCTCCTCTAAAGAGAAAAAAGCTGTCCATTTAAAACCATGGCTTTAATTCTCCACTCCTCAGAGTTCAATGCTTCGGGAAACATAGTTATCAATCATCCGAAAAGGCCTTTATTGCTCTACAGGGATTTGACCCTTAATTTTACGAGTAGAAATGTCTCAAACACATCACTTTCTTTTACTCCAGGGAATTACACAGCTGCAAGGGTGTGATGGAATGCAGTTGGACAGAAGTATGGGCGTGGTTTAGTCATCTCATTTGCATACCATTTCACCAGACCCAATAGGATTTCATTCAGTTCGGCACTGCACAGCAAATAGAACCTTTAGGAAAAACTAAACACATCTGATGTGTAAATCAATACTACCCGCTCCTGCGGTTCAAACTGGACAAAGCACAAAGCCCTGCATGTAGAAGCACAAAAAGCCCAAAAGGGCACCCCAGTGCTTCCGTTTCCTTAATCATCACAGGTCAAAGTGAAGGATAAAGCCAAGGGTGACAGACATGCAGCATTTATCGCATGCCCTTTGAGTATCTATATAGAGCCCCAGCAAGCTCATCACTCTATGCTAATGAGACACTGAATGTCACCTTGTGGTATACAAATACACTCTAACAAACCCAAGCCCATAACATGAGGTCACGGACCAAATCGCTGTCTGAATAAACACCACAACAACAGACACAACTTTAAGAGCGAAAGACTGGACTGAAAGCAATAGAGATGAAGAATGAGAGTGAAAGGGAATGCTTAGAGGAGAAGGACAGCAACATTTCTGTAATTTCAGTCTCTCTCTTCATCCCCTTTGTAGACAACATGTTTTATTTGAAAGCTGGAGTGCAGGGCTGTGCTGGTAAACGGGTACATTGCCGTGGTTACTGTTGCTTTTTTAAGACAGTGATGGGATGATGCCACCTGCACATTTCAAGATAAGAAAATGTCAGAATCTCCAAAGACACAATGACATGCACAGGAAAGCTCTCTCTTGCTTTGCTGCTCGCTCTCGCTTTGTCTGTTCGCACTCTCGCACACTCCATATTACTGATGACTATTACAGAACACGGCCGACATATCAAACTCTGACCTAATAACACAGCGCTGTCGATTGGTTTGATGGACTGCCTGTTTGGAGATATTGCAGTTCAGATCTGTGTTTACCTACTCTCTCTTTCTCATCGTCTTTTTTCCTGTTCCCATTGACAGTTTTCTGTGCACGGGTTAGCAATGAAAAGCTGAAATCTTAAACATTGCATTCTAAAACCCCATCGGCCCTTAAGAAATCACAGTGGAAAAGAACTCTGGCATTCTGAGGTCAGATCATGCAAATTAAGAAGAGAAGATAAGAATATTTTTAAAACAAACCTGATCTTTCAGACACTGTTATTTTCTTTATTTTAGAATCTTACATTGTCCTTTGCTCATCCATTCATTTTCTCTCAATTTGCATTTTTTTTCTGTGAGATTTTTTTAGAGTAGGAACATGCTTTTAGAAGTTTTGCACGTCTTTGTTTTGTCTCTAACACTTAATAATATAAAGACATCAGAGCTATTTGAAACTGGAAAACACTGCCAGATTATAATGAAAAAATGCAAATGAAGATCCATAATTTGAAACCATATGGTACTTCATATTAATGAATGTGGGACTCCAATAAAAGGCTTTTTTCTGAGTGGAATTAACTGGAATTGCTTTGCATTTTCTCTCACACTTACTCACACAAACACACAGCCAGCACATAAGTGATAGATGCTGGTGGTAAATCAGACATGCGGTTCACACCCCGGCACTCATTCTCAGGTACACACATATGTGTGTGTGTGTGTGTGTGTGTAAATTATTGATTCGCACCGGAAGATTTTGATTTATCTTTATACTTTTTAAGTATCTGAAAATTAAGTACATTTGTCATCTTCAGAAGCATATCGCCACTCTCTGGCTCACATTCACATGGTCTTCAAACGTCCGTTAAAAGTATCACTGCCAGACAGCCTTGAGTGCACACTGTTATTCACAGCCTCTGACCGTCTTTGATATCTGTGTGTTATGTAACGTCAAACCCTCTCGTGTCTATGAAACATATTGTTTCAGGATTCGCTTTGTGACAATGTACATAAAAATGAATGACTGAGCAAACTAAACAATGAATGAATTTATAAGGAATGGATGACAAATGAATATAACAAACAAGGGGAAAATATTTCCACATTTTCATGCACAAGATGTTCAGTGCCTTGTTTTACTTCAAATTAATCATTAGGCACATCCAAAAGACTTATTAGCAGGGTAATCTAGGCTATTTTGTAACTAAAAGATACAAATAATTAAATAACAGACAACGCATTTGCATGAGTTTAAGAAAGGATTATAAAGACAAATCACGTCAAATCATATTTAAAGAGCCTCAAATGCTCTGCGTTTGCAGAACAGACGATGGTAATGCTCTCTAAAATGATTTAAGACAAATTCTTATCTTTTTGCATGAGATTTGTATTGCCATTCATGCTCAGGCCATATTGTGCACGTGAATGGTTGGTAAACCTGTGAATGGAGCACTAGGTTTATTCTTGAATTTCTCCGTGTGGCACGGGAATACAGGACAGCTGTTGATAGTATTAATGACCCTCCTATGAAACTGCAAATGAGTCATACGAGTATTATCCTAATAACTCCTTGTCATGAGTCAGTGAATGATTGCCATGCACTCTTAAGGGCCGTTCACAAAGGACGCGTTCTTGCGTTCTTCTGAATCGTTTGGCACTGTAGTGCAACTTTTGAATGCATTTGCCTCCATTCAGTTGCCTCGCGTTCAGCTGTTTTGAATGCAAGAACGGGTCATCTGCGAACATCGCCTCATCTCTCCGTTAATGAATGTGGACTGGAGGCGCGCGCGTCAGTGAATGATTGCCATGCACTCTTAAGGGCCGTTCACAAAGGACGCGTTCTTGCGTTCTTCTGAATCGTTTGGCACTGTAGTGCAACTTTTGAATGCATTTGCCTCCATTCAGTTGCCTCGCGTTCAGCTGTTTTGAATGCAAGAACGGGTCATCTGCGAACATCGCCTCATCTCTCCGTTAATGAATGTGGACTGGAGGCGCGCGCTCGCTCACTCACTCACCCGCGTTTCTCAGTTTTCTATTTCTGAGCACCGAGATGATCACCAGCACGTTACCGAGCACATCCACCACGCTCGTGAAGATCAGCACACCGGCCAGCACCATGACGACCCATGCTGGCCGCGCGCCTGCTCCGCTACCCCAAGCGCGACCCTGCGCGACTTCCGTCCGGTTCCTGATGAGGGAGACATTCTCTGGCATCTCGGGAAAAGGCTTCACCCCCTATCACAAAAACACGCTCGGTATGTTTCTCACGACGCCTCTGTCATCTTCTCCTTCGTCAACAATGAAACGTTTCCACATTCTCAGCAAGCCTTGGGAAGCTCGGTGACGCGTTTTGTTTTCTCATGCACGTGCCACATGAAACATCAATTTTCCAACTGGTTCTTCTTCCCTCCCCCGATTGAAGAATATGTTCAACTTCACGGTGCTCTTTCTCTCTCCTCGCCTCGCGCGCTCTTTTAAAACTCACTCACGGTGAGAGCGCGGCGACGCACCTCGAGCTTCTCCGCGCATCTCGCCCCAGTCGCGTGCGCTCCAGTATTTCCCATTGATGACTGAGGGATCACGCTGGCGTGGGTTTACCCTTCTTCCTCCTCCTCATCCGATTCTTCCTCCTCTTTCCGCTCAGCTTATTTACAGTAACGCTCGAGCTGAGGTAAACCGAGACTCTTCCAAAAAGCTGTCAAACGCGTGACGCGTCAGCTCGCCGGTATGTCCAGTCAGTCAGACTTTATTTATTTATTAATTCACTCGGTGGCGACGGAATCCGATGCGTGAGATCGGATGATGGGCTGAATTTCGGATGAATTCCCGCCTCAGGAGTGTCAAACCTTTAAGTGCAATGCAACACCGGTGTGTGTCGGTAAAACGTCTTCTTTTTGTTTACTACGACGGTCTTTGCGTTTGAGGGGCAAGACTGTCATTTAATGAAAGAATCCGACCAACTTAGAATTTCTGAGCGGTAATTCCCGTTTCATAGCGAGTCCCTTAGTGACTCCGTTCCCGCCGGCTGCACGCGAGCGGAGTTTCCGGTCCAGTTCTCGGACAAGTCCAGTTAAACAATAGCTGGAGAGACGTCGCCCTCGACCCGCTCCGCACCGCCGCTCTTGCGCTCTCCTCATTGAGGACCAAAAATCGGTGAGCGCGCGCCACCGCTGTTTACAGCTGCCCCGTTCACACGCTCTGAGAGCCTCCGCGTGCGTCTGAACTTGTACTGAGAGCGCGCAGGTGCACGTGAGGGCGTCCTGCCACAAATAACGGGTTTGAATTAAAAGGCCTTGGAGATTGTCTGGTACCAAGCGATAGGATAGCTACTTAAAGTCATCTTCCACAACCATCACCAAATATCAAGAATTTCTATCATATAAAACAACCTGTAGTAAAATGAATAGGCTACATAGCTAATAAAATGTCTCGTTAACATATCTTTTAAATAATTAAAACCATTGTAAGAAGTGAACTCAAGATGTCAAAATGACAATATTCATCAAAAAAATGACATCATTTATGACGTGTAGCCTACGTGCTGGATGCTTGCTTAAAACCTATAAATTGCTGCATGCAATGCAATAAGATATAATTAAAATGAAACAATATTGATGGTCTAACTAAACTTAGGAAAATGAAACGAAGTATTTTTGTCTCCAATATTCTAACCAAACAGCAGTGCACGCTGGGAGCCAAATCCCTGCCCCCCAGTGCTTTAGACATCACAGTGCAGCTTTTTCAAGCCATAAATCATTCACTTAGACAGGATGAAGAATGAGTGACATTCAAAGTGATCAGTCACAGTTATATGGGTTGGTTTATCTAAAGTAAATGAACAGGCAATGTAATAACAGACTTGTGTGGAGGAAAATAAATAATAGCCTAGCAATCTCAGATTGCACAAACACAGAGACAGAAAATGTCTAAATGTAAATGTACAGTACAGAAAATATAGTAAGTTGATTACATAATTTAGAAAAAAGCAGTGCTCAGTTCTTATTTCTTCCTCAAAAGCCCATGAGTATCTTGATACCTTGTAGACTTGGTTTCAAGATGGACTTGTGGTCTTGTTCTTGCAGAAGTCAGCCAATCAGATTAGAGTTTACTAGGTCCAGAAAAAAAATCCAGTTTTGTTTGCGATATGCATCAGACGTTGCTGAAGGTGGATGTTGAAGGACTGTAGGTGGTCCGTGGGCATACCGCCTGAAGCTGAGACTAGCTTAGCATTGTTTAGAACTGAGACTACAAATACTTTTATAATAATATTCATGAAGCAACTTAATCAAACGCATCCTTCCCTGTGTTCAACACATTAACCTGGCTTCTAGCACTTAAAGAGACATTTTTTTTCATTGCTCTTGTCCTATTTCTATAGTGCAGATGGATAGCAGCTGAAATGAAAGAGGGCAGAAAAGTATAGCACAGGGAGCTGCTCCAAAGAAAAGTTCAAAATTCATTTAAGGGCACAAGCGTTGCAGAGAGTGCCTGTCTGACAGCAGTGTGACGGGGCGGGGTCCTGTGCCACCCCTGAGGACGCCATCACCTGATTCGGCTGCCTATATCTTCTATGCCACAGACAGACACACACACAGTCAGGGAAGATTATCCAAGCTTAACACAGCCCTGCTTTCACCTTGTGAATTTCCTTGCAGCTTGGGGAAACGGGTTCCAGCATATCATTAACTATTACTCAATTAAACCATATCATGGATACACTGAAATAAATTTACCCCTGTGAGGTTTGAATTAATCTGTCCACAGTGTAGGCCTACCTCAAACCTTTGCATTCAGGGTGAAAAAGTGATGTATGTGGATTGTCACAATTACAAATTGGACATGCATACATGTGCACATAGGTATTTTGTGTTTAAAATTTAAAGAACAAATAAATAGATTGATAGAACAATGAACAATAGAATGTAAACATGATTAAGGAATGGATGGGTATTGATGGATTAATGGAACAATAGAACATCAGATAGATTTTTTTTATTTCGGAATGAGAACACCAACAACTAAGCAGTATTTACATACAGGTGCACGTTGCGCGTCTATTTTTTCCTGTTTACAAATACAGATACGGCACAGAAATGTAGTGATGTTTGCTGGCGCGCGTGCGCCTTTATCTCCGCGAGCCAGCAATGCCATCCAGCGCGTGCACTAAATCAGCCTCAGTTTTTTTTTTTTTTTTTGGATCCAACACATCCACACGGTTCAACAACAACAGATAACAGCCATGCCTACTCAAATCAGTCCAATGCGAGGTGTTTGAATGATTATTTCTTTTACACCCACGACACCACCGCTGGGAATAAAGGAGGCGTTTACCGCGTGGAAACCTGGCTGGCTGCGACTTTTCGGTCGGGTGTGTGCGTGGGTATACGGACTGATTGTTTGAGCGCGCTCAGCTCGTTAGGAGAATCGGGTTATGTAAGCGGGCGTCTGGTTTCTCTGGGACAGAGAAAGAGAGAGAGGCCTTTCTTTCTTTGATGTCAAACTGCAGGAAACCCTCCTGAGAACGGCGGTGCTTGTCTCTGTCTCTGCGTTTTAGATTAATTCGTACGGCATGTGAAAGAATTCACATGCGTGTCTGTGCAAGAGTGGGGTGTGTGGGTGAGTTTAAGGGTTTGTGCTGTTAAGTCTGGTTAATGAGTAAAATGATTGGTTTCACCCTGTCTACCCTTCCTCACATTGGAAGAGCAACGTGGCTTTAAAAGTACAAAAAGTGTACTCAGCTCTGTAGCCTATATATAGTTGGACATATCCAACTTTATCTGCATACATACAGTATGCAGTATGCAGTAATATAACCAATATTATTGCACAGCTTGTTGGAAAGTTTGTCTAACTATATATTCAAACTGGGGTAAAGCAATAAATAATATACTATTTAGTATACCTGAATTTCTTCGTAGAGACTAGCATTGCACAATCCCAGTATGCCCCAACACAGTCTCACCAATTCGTACGAGGTCCAAAATTTGTGCTAATTGGTACGACCTCACTCGTAAGATTTTGTACGATCTGTCTAAAACCCGTACCCGTTTAGGTCATTCGTACAAATTCATACGAATTGCCAGCTCTTAAAATTACGTACGATTTAGAAGAAATCGTACGAATTCGTAAGAGCGAGGTTGTATGAATTTGTACGAATTAGCCACCTCGTAAAATATGTATTAATTGCCATGAGATCTGGTTGGTGTGCCATAAATTCTAGACTTAGCTCCACCCCCTTTCAGCGCTGCACTTGTTATCTTATGTTTTTTATTCCACAACATGAAGGTCATTTTGTACAAATTTAAATTCACTTCAAACATTATACAATGTGCATGGCAACATTTGTTAACGTTACAGTAAGTAAATCCAGTGTACCAGATTATTACTCCTCAACTGTGAGCTAGGCAAAAACAGACGTTCAAAAGCAAAATTCTAAAGTTGGCCGCTTGCTTGTTTCTCTGATGTGTATTCCTATATTATATTATATAAATATAATGTTTTCTATAAAGCTGCTTAGAAACAGTTATAAGCAAATGTGACTTCACAGACGTCACACACATGTCTGAATTTCACTAAAATATCCTTTCATGTGGATTTTCCCTGTTGAAAAAACGAGCATATGCTGGTTAGTAATGTTTTAAATCTGGTTTAAACTGGTCTTTTGCTGGTCAAGTGCTTGTCTTAAAGTGGCCAGACCAGAGTAGGACCAGTGCATGACCGGCTTAAACCTACATCCCAGCTTTAAAACATAGCTAACCATGCTGGTTTTTCAACAGGGTTGAAGAAATAGACTGCATATCAGATCCAAGTTTTATATGACACATGCCTCAAATGCTAAAGCTCTTTAAAGCAAGATGGATTATGATTGGCTGTCAACATTTTATTGTTCATCAGCTAGGCAAAGATTGTTGTTTTGTGCTATTATCAGTGAAGACTTGCTATAGATCTTAGTCAGAGCTGCGTCATTTTTAATGTTTGCCAGGTGTAAAAACAATGCTGTGATGGATTTAAGTACACTGCATCCCGTGATTTATATGATGATTTATTTATTATATATATTTGTTATGAAACTAACAAACTAACCAAACATCTTTCCAAAACAAAAAACTGACAAACACCATAAAAATGATGTGATTATGGCATCTAAAAAGCATGTTTAAAACTTTATAGGGTTACTCCACCCCAAAATGAAATATTGGTCATTAATCACTTACATCCATGTTTCAAAGCCATAAAAGCTATGTGGCTTGTAACTGTCCCACGTACTGCCAAACCATTGCCATTGTCAAGGTGCAGAAAAGTATGAAAGACATCTTCAAAATCTTCAGAATTTTACAAAACAACCAGAAGACATTAGGGACATCTGAGGTGGGGGTTAAGAACTCATTATATACACCAACACTTTAAAATAGACAGAGATGATAAAAAATCTAAAATGAAAACCTAAGAAAATGAATAAACTGAAATAATTTAAAATGTTTTGCAAGTAAGTTAAGATAGAGATATCACTGATCCTACACGGCAGCTTTATTAACTTTCTAAAGTGGAAAAGAAAACTGGCTACTGGCCTGTTCAGCCTGATATCACGGCAGTTCGTACATATTTTACGAGGTGGCTAATACTTACAAATTCGTACAACCTCACTCATATGAAGTAGTACGATTTTTGCTAACTCATATGTATTTTTTTATGTATAAGTTGCCAATTCATATGAATCTGTACGAATGACCTGCAGCTAAACCTTCCCGTCACTGGGGTTTTAGAGAAATCATACAAAATTGTACGAGGGAGGTGGTACAAATTTGTATGAATTATCACGAATAAGCCACGTCATATAATATGTACGAATTGGTTGTGAGACTGTGTTGGCCTGTTTTGTATGCAAAGAAACCAAGAATAATGTCTCCTCTGCGTCACCATAGTGCCATTTTGGAGAGTATCCGTTGGGCGCAAACTGCATACACTCTTCTGAATCAGCTGTCCCACACGGATACGTCTTTTATATTTATTTACTTACAAATATTGCGTATTCTTGTGTTGCAGCTGAGAGAGAAGAGCAGTGTTGGGTGTAACGCATTACGCAGTTATGTAATAATGTTACTTTTTCCTTTTACACTACCTTTTCATTTTAGAGTAATATAACGGCATTACTTTTTCAAAAAAAAGTAATCTTATTTAAAAGTTATCTTAATTATCGACTAACAAGCCTCCTGACATGCTGGGAGAAATCAGAAATCCAGAGCATTGTGTGCGGTGTGAGAATACAGTGTAGTTCTAGACTAAATGTGAATGTGCTTTAATTCATCTCACTCTCACAGAACAGATTTAGTATTCATCAAAACAAATGAAAATAAACGCAGCATATGATGCAAACCTGCAATAATTAAATCTAATCTCATTTAATTAACCGATATCTTTGCTGATGATCCAGTTCAACCAGACTTACAAGCAAAAATGACTTCAAAAACTATTGTGCTTCGTTGTGATCTCAAATGATCTTAAATTGATATAATAACTTAAGATCTGTATTATTATATGTATTATATATTATATGTATTATTATTATATTAGATGTATGCTGACCAAGGTGAAGACAAAAAAAACTGCTGACATTGACATTTTGTATTTACTGTAACATAACAGACATTTTAAGTGTTTATTGTCCAAACACATTTTGAGGTCAGCGGATCTCAAAGCTTCACCCTGATCATGTCTTCATGCATCAGCGGCTCATCACAATATGTCCACTGATCTGTCATCAGTTTGCTTTGCTCCCTGCTGACATGTTGTCTCTATTATCAGGTTTAACTGTCTGCCATCAATCTTTAATGTTACATCAATCTCTCTGCGACGCTCCACTGGATTTGATGTTAGCATCAGCCAAGTCTGCACAAGGGTACAAGCTGTATCTCAAGATGAATTCACTAAAGTATGTTGTAAGCAAACACCGAAAAGATATTCAAGAGAGTAGAGTCTCTGTCTTTATCCTCATATGATGTAGTGTTTTTTACTTCTTCTTACACTGATTATGTTTATCTCTATTTATCTACAGTCAGTCCAAGTATCCGTGTGCTCAATAAAGAGCTGATCTAAAGTCAGTTCATGCTCCAGTTCTCTTCCCGTCCGCCTGCCACTCGGTTAATCAGAGGATGAGATGGATTGAGGGGGCAAGAGAAAGGTGGAGAGAAAGAACAAAAACAAAAATTACACAGCAAAGTTTAAAAGAACACAAAAGAAGGGAATATTGTGGTTTGCAGGGGAAAGTAATGCGCTTTCTACTGGCTGTCCTGGAAAACACAACTGCCATCTATTGCTTCATTCACAATATACAAAGAGCTGTTGAGAGAACATGCAGAAGCAACTCGACATAACCAGGACAGCGTATAGCCCTCTGCATACATTCACAAACACACACACACACACACACTGGGTAACCATCCCGGTGCCAATTCAGTCTTTGAGAAAATGAGGACGCAAACATCACACGGTAACATAGCAGTGAATCACAGGTCTGTTCTGAGTCACGGACAACAGGGAAAAACAATGCAAAACGCTATAATAAAATGAGACTGATTATATAATCATGCATAATAAGGACAGCGAAATTGATATTCATATCCGCCTCTTAAAAGAGAAGAAAAACGATTTATGTAAAGGTCAAAGCTCATGCACCCAATCAAACTAACCATTTATAAAAGGTCCTAAAAACTCAAAAGAAAAAAAAAAGGTTCTTGTTATTCCAGCATTATGTGACAAACGTGCTTCTTGGGGGGGAGAACGACCGCACTGTATTAAGGAGAGGATGAACAGGGACATGTATTGTGACATATTGGGCAAAAACCTCCTTCCCTCGGTCAGAGCATTAAAGATGGGTCGTGGCTCGGTCTTCCAACATGACAATGACCCAAAGCACACAGCCAGGAAAACCAAGGAGTGGCTCTGTAAGAAGCATATCAAGG
>JAUYWG010000050.1:19231778-19242703 GCA_034779775.1 Enteromius afrohamiltoni
ATATTTTTTTTTTTTTATATAATCATAACATATTTTTCTTAAATATATTAATGCATGTGTCTATTTATATATACATAATAAATACACAAAGTTTACACACGTGTAATCAAAAATGTTGGCTTATTTGACCACACTAATATATATACTAACTAAAGTATATTATCTGAATGATTCCAAAATAACACCAGCATAAGAACTAGGACATGAAGTGAAACCATTTGAGAAGCGCAGCACTATATCATATATAGATACAGACCTGCACTTCATCTGACAGAAGGATAAAAAAACTGGAAGAATTACAGTAAAAGCTTGCTGTTGAGACAAAGACAAAGAGACTGAGTTGTGCATACTAAAACTGACCTGTCACCTGCCTGAACAAAAAAGGCCTTGCAGAGAAACAAGAAGCAGGACGCTTTGGGACGCCAATCCACCCATGGAAATGCAGCTATTGAACTGTTTGAGAGCTCAGAGCTGGATGTATCTCCTTAATAAAACAGCCCTTCACACGAGGCATGGCTGCTTTGTTCTTCTCCTAAATACCCCTCTCACCTTCCTCTTCAGCAGGCTTTTGTTTGATTTCCCTCTGTTTTTCTGCCAAAAGCCAAAAACATTTGCTGAGAAGCTTAAAGACTCTCTTAAAGAAGATGAGAGAAAGAGGCACTGCACACTCTCACATACACACACTTCAAAAGTATACTTTAAATCTTTAGAGACACACAAACAAACAGGCGGAAAGTCAAACAGAAGCAGATCTGCGCTTGCTCTCTCACACACACACACACGCTCACTCACCTGCATCTCTTCATATCTCATCTCACTTCATCTCCATCATTCTTCCTAATGACAGCGCGTGTGTGTTTGCAAGGTCAAATCAATGTGTGTGATTAATTTCATCAGCTACCTTATGCTCCAAAGGAATTCAGGGACACGGTTGGCCGCTCATCCATATGGCTCCTATCAAATAAAAAATTAATAACATCACTCTGCTTTTAAAAAATATATTCAATATTTCAAGCATATATTATATATATATTATATTGTAAATAATAGACAGAAATCAGAAATTGTAGTATGCTGATTTGCTGCACAAGAAACATTTATCATCAGTATTCAGGATTAATATAATACCAGTATAATAAACTTAATATATATTTTGTTGTGTTTTGCCATTTTATTTATTTTTTTTATTTTTGTAATGCATGCAATTCTTTTTTTTTTTTAATATTCACTTTTGAATTGTTCACATAATATATGAGTTTGTACGGTGCATTTTTGTTGTGTATACATAAATACAAACAATGCACATATGTATTTGTAAAAATATGTTATGTTTATATATTAAAAATATTTATATATGATATAAACTATAAATTAGTGCTGTCAATCGATTATAAAAACCTAATTAATCGCATATTTTTCTGAAATTAATTGCGATTAATTTCAACTGACAGTATACTTTTATATTGCAATAGTTTCACATTTAAACATTAAATTAATGTACAGACAACATAACAGCGTCTTTTCACAACGCTATCTCATAAAACCATTAAACCAACCCAGCTCAACCCTAATCGAAGTCCAACAGAGCCTGGCTGACCAAAACCTGAACCCAGCAAAGACTGCAGAACCCTTCACTTAAGAAAACCATCAGTGATCATAACCACAATCATTAAGGACTGTCTTTGTTTAATCTTTTGTCACACATGAGCCTTGAAATCTCCTCATGAGACTCAAAAGCTCCTGCAAGCGAACAGCAGTGAGCTCTTTGACAGCCGGTGACATAAACACACGCAATTACTGCAGCAAACAGAGGAGATAAAGAGAGATTAGATGGAGAAGACCACCTGCAAAAGACAACACATCTCCACACACATCAGCAAACGTGTCCTCATCTGCCTCGTGTGCTCGATTAGATCAGACTCATGAATATCTCAGAAGATGTAATGAAAAATAAGGTTGAGTGCTGAAACTACAACTACGCTTGTTGCATTTTTAAATACACTCGCATGAGGACAAATGATCTAAATGGACAGCCTGCTGAAAAATGCAGAACCAAGGCCAAACAGACAGAGAGGAAGATGGCATTTCATGTTTTTTTTTTGTTTTTTTTTAAAGAAATTATGCATTAGGTGTGACAGAACAGTGAACATGTAAATAGGCAGCGTTATTCCAATCAGCTGTTGTTCCCTAAGGGCCCCGCATCCATTTCTAGGTGTTTATGATAATTCAATGAAAAATATCTTCTCAGGCAAAGGATGAATCCGTCCTGAGAGCACGCAGTGTGCATGATGTATTTGCATACTTATAACTTTTTATCCTCCATGTCTGCAATACTTCGCAAAAAGTTCCCTGTTGGATGCGAGAACAACATTCAGCAGCTGTTTTCCAGACTTATTTTGTTGTAATTTACTACATTTTAAGTAAGATTTATTCTTTTGTTCATTAAAATAGGTATTTAGCATTACATCACTTGCTCAGTGAATCCTCTTCAGTGAATGGGTGCCGTCAGAATGAGAGTCTAAACATCTTTATAAAAACATCCCAATAATCCACACCACTTCAGTCCATCAATCACTGTCTTGTGAAGCAAAAAGCTGCATGTTTGTAAGAAACAAATTCCTTTTTTCAAGCTTAAACTGTAGCTTCCAGCTGCAATGGTCCTCTATCCATAATATAAAAGGCATTTAATCTAAATCAGGAGAGAAATATGCACAAATCCAGCACCATTGACCAGAAAAACAGCTCAAATCAGTTTAGTACCTAGATTTTGGTGTGAGAGCTGGACTTTCACCAGAGGAAGCATTAATATGGATTATAAACGCCATATATTGGCTAGAAATGATGGTGTAAAACCCCTTGAAGGAGACATATTATCCCCCTTTAGTAAATGCCTATTTTGAGCGGACGCAGAAACACCTGGTTTTCCGTGCCTGGTTTTTTAAATGCAAATGAGCTGCTAGTCCCCGCCCCCTCTTCCAGACTAGATCTGCACCATTACAGCTCGCACCTGCTAAAATCATCAGTTTTGATTCTGATCGTCACGTTTATTGCGTTAAAAGCATGTGTTTTAAAAAATGTAAGTGATAATGTAGAGGCAGCCGGTAGTTACCGCAGAAATACGCCCCGACAGTGTGATCAGGCGCGAAGTGGTTGGTAGAAGTGGTTCCATGGTTGGTAGATGCACCCGGGAACCTGATTTTAGCACTAAAAACTTTAATGGTATGTCACCTGTAATTATGCATTTGTGTCTTAGAAATATGCAGCTTTTTGCTCCACTGGACATTAATTGACAGGCTCATTTTAATGATATTTTTATCAGCTTTCATTCTGACGGCACCCATTCACAGCAGAGGATCTATTGGTGAGCAAGTGATGTAATGCTGCAATTTGTCCAAATCTGTTCGATAAGTTTTAAAAAAAATCAAATAAAGATAAACTCATCTACATCTTCAATGACCTGAGCAGCCTACATTTTCATTTCTGGGTGAACTATTCACTCAGTCATTGATCATCATTAATGCTTTTAAGCAAATCCTGATAAACTATTTATCACTGGTATTCAATTTCCATGGCTTTTCCAAACTCTGCCTGCTTCATGACCCAACAATGCTTACTAAACAGAATCTCTGTTCACTGGTTTGCTCATTTCGGAGCAGAACCGGACCTCTCGTCTCATCAAACTAGTGCTGTAATCACAAAGTTTTGCTCCGTTCCACGTCTGCCACCCACCCACCGATTTTAATCGAGAGATTTTCTCATTAGAAGCCCATCGTGAGGTGAGAGCCTCTACTGCTCTCAAAGAGGACATGTACATCAGTTCAGCTGAACAGGCCCTTAAAGTCAAAGGCAAAAAAATGATTGAGGACAAGAAATCGAAGCACCCTGTCCACTCCAAAAGCCACAGCGCTGGAGAAGATAATGAGCCTCTGAAGCTCTCAAAGTGAGAGTCTGATTACACTCAAACTACACACATACTTACACACAACTGATTAAATACCAAACCGCGTATGTTCTCCTCACTTCTGGAGGGACTCTGACGAGTTCCTATCGATCCTGAACTCTTATTCTACACACACTGATTGTAAACATCTAAAGTGGAGTTATTGCGCTTGTCAGGTAAGCGTTATTATTTTTTTTTTTGGTGTGTGTTCTGGTCAAAACATCAAAAATATCAGACACAACCATCACATTTGCAATGCTTTTAGATGTAAAGACAACATAAAACATTCACCTTGGAATAATGCATGGTGTAACACTTGTAATGTTAACAGTTTACATTTCGTAACATTAATGATGATAGTTAACACATGCACACACACACACAATGGAAATACTTCTAAAGCATTTGAGTAATCTTAAATTTTAAACTAAAACACAATTACATTTTAAATGAATTAAATTTAAAATCTATTATTTCAACATTTACTAATATGTTACCATCAAAACTAGCACCTGCTAATTATTTTAATGGAACTGAACTAATAATGAACATTTGTAATCTTAACTAAAGTTAATAAATGTTTTAACAAATGTAGTAATTGTTATTTAATGGATTAACTAATGCTAACTGATGGGACCTTATTGTAAAGTGTTACAGTTAAAATTAATAAAATTTTACAGTAAGGTTGCATCTGTTAACATTAGTTAACTATATTAGTTAGTGAATTAAGAATAAAAAAATCTTGTTAGTGTAATCAATGTTAATTCAATATTTAAAATAAAAATGTCAACTTGCGTTTAAAAAGAAAAACAAACATTAACACATGAGTAATGTTAGTGAGTGCATTGACTAATGTTAACTAATTCTAATTAGTGTTACTCTTTTTTTTCAGCATGTTAACTAAAAAAGATAAGAGACATTTCATGTTGCTTTAAAATAAAATACCCACAAACTTTAAAGTCATATAGAGTTTGATCAATATTCTTTTTTTATTTTTAGCATTGATTTAAAAAAAAACACCAAACAAAACAAACTAAACAAAAATCCAGGAGTGATGAAAAGCATTTTTACACATACAACAAGCATGTTTTAATACTGTTTTACACAGTCAGCAGAACAATGAATCGGAGACGAAATTAAAACAAATGAATAAAAATAAACCCCCTGCGCAAATCCGTCAGGAAGAGAGGAATTCCCTTTCTATCATATGAACACCGCGAAACGCAAATAAAAATACAATTAAAAAAGATGGGCGGAGAAACTGATATTCTGGAAAACAAGTAAACAGCGGTGAAAAACAAGAAAGCAAAAGAAGATGCACACATCTGTTAAAAATGCTTGCTAAAGTACGTGAGTTGCGTGTCTGTCCTTTTCATCCGCGCAGGATTCACAAACCCTGCCATGATTGCAGTTCAATATCTACAAAATCTGCATTTGAACAACTTACTTATATACACTGTACAACAATTGACGTCAAAATTACAGCTTTTACAAAAAAAAATAATAATAATAATGATCCGCCCAATGGCATTCAAAATGACAGTGCAAGCTCTGAAATCAGCTCACGCCAAACGTCTTAATCCTGTTCCCTGCAGGCCTACGAGTCTTTCCAATCCAAAGTTGGTCCACAGTATCATGCCTCTCTCTCTCTCTCTCCTTCATTCTCATTTTGATTTATATTTTATTGATTTTCACTTTCTTTACATTTTCTTTCCCTGCATCTTTTATTCAGTATTCTGTTTCAGGACTTGGCATTTCCTTCTTTCCGACGTGCCGTTATTGCTTTCGCTTTCTCTCATTCCGCTCTTTTCTCTGGTTTGGGTCGGTTGATAACCGGAGTAGGTTTTTGGACTGCATGCTACAAGCATGTGTCATTCTTGCATTGTAAGTGCCTGGGAACACACATAAGATTATTGATGATATTCTGCTTATGGCTTTCTGATATGTAACAAGAAATAAAACAAAGGGGGAGACGTAAGTCACAGAAGAGAGTTGCCCACGTTCCTTTGAAACACTCTTGAAAAATAGTGCTTTTCAGAATCCCACTAATGCTTCACACAAAAGACGACGCTGCTACCAGTCCAGGGCCTTAAAAGTGACACGACAGGATTATTTTAGACAGGGCCATCGGTGTAGTGCAAAAAAGTCAATGCATTAAAAAAAATAATTATATTGGGAAGATACAGAAAACGTGTGTGCTTTTTGACTGTTTGTAGAAAACTGTTTCATATTCATGTCCACCTGTGCACACAGACCAGATCGGCTGCAAAACCTAGTGAGCTGCCTTCTAAGGTGGCATCCAAACTGAAACGGACCCTCGTAAGTGAAACGTTTTGGAACGCTCTACAAAGAAAGCGACTCAACTGCTCAGTTGGATGCGAGCGCTCCCCTGCTGAAACCAGCCTAAGGTTGTTGGCTGGTCTCCCGGCCTGGCCAAGCTGGACTTTTTGGATGGTTTTAGAGGGGGTTTGGCAATTTGGGAAACATTAGCTAAACATCCGCTTGCAGGGAAAACAGTTGAACCAGTTAAAACCAGCTGAGTCTTGATTCACAACTGATTTCAGTGAAGTTTGACACTAACAACAAGACAAATATGTATCAAATTACACAGATATTGCATAAATTAGTAATTTCGCAATTTTTATTTCTATTTTATTTTGAGTATATTTATAGCTCGTTTTGGATCAGGGATGTATATGTAAGTTGCTTATTTATACTGGTTTTAATTTAGGTTACTTTATCATATGTAAATGCACAAATAATGAAAAAGTGTAACAAATTTCCCGTCATAAGATTCCAAATAACAGTATTTAAACTGAATTTAAACAAAACAAATATATTGTTTTGTATTTATTGTAACATAGGTTTGGAATTACTATTAGTATATTATTTATTAGTTTATAGTTTAAATGATTAAACTATAACACAATATATAACACAAAATGATTAAATGGCTTTGTATTTACAATTTCTTTTTTATTTCTATCACTATTAGGACTTAGTTTATTGTCATTCTTCATTCTTTTTTATTTTATGACATTGCAAATATAACTATTGAAATTACAATTTTTGCCTTAGCAGGCAGCACACTATCGTCTAGGTAGGCAGCTTACTAGGTTTTAGGACAGATCCAGATGTCAAACACACAAATAAATCAGGAACTGGAAATAAACATGAAATGCACCAGGCGATTTCTGAAATCATCTACAGATCATTGGTCTCCGTTCACTATGAAGCTTCTTGTAGCTTTAATCGCCATGGCATCACTTCCGGCCACTTCCTGTGCTTTTAGATTCGAGCTGCTCATGCAGAGGGCAGCACTGAGAGTTTGTCCTCAGACCACATCCGTCTTACAAACTCTGACAGACGCAAGAGTCTAGTGTCTTTTATGTGGGAAAACACGTCTGTTAACGTCACTAACTGTGTCTGTAGTTCAAGGGTGGTGTCTCAGACCTCAGTCTGCTGCGTATGCGGGTGCATGTGGGCGTCCTCCAAACTATCCAAGCTTCCTCCTGTCTCAGAGTCTTCAAACCCGCAGGGCGCGGAGGAAACGTCGGAGGCAGAGGAGGCATTGACGGACAGGCGCTCCTCCCTGCCTGTAAAAGTGCTAAACTCCTCCCCTGCGGAGCTGAGTGGCAGCTGATGCGGGGGCAGGTATTGGCTGGGGTGAAAGTGTGGGCGGGGCTTGCGGTCCCCGCTTAGAGTGCTCTCCCTGGAGACGGGGTGATTGGCGGGCGAGGTGTCGTATTCCTCAGTGGGAAGGGGCGGAGGCAGCTGGTCCTGGGACATAAACTCCTCCTCATGAGGAGGCGGGTAGTCACTGTCGATATCGAATCCGCCGAGGTAATAGTCGGATTCTAAGGCCACGCCCACTTCACCTGTCTCGTAGGAGGGGACTTCCTTGATGTCTGGTAGGCGTGTGCTCGGCAGCCAGTCGGAAGTGTCCCAGTGGTATGCTAGAGAAACAGGAAACAGGAAGTTAGTAAACATCGAATATGCAATCAACTAAGGGGGTCCTTTGGTCGGCACGTGATCATGTAGGGCTGCATGCTGAAGGGAGGTTAACAGGTTAGACACCGGTTCTGTCCCAAACGAAGCACTAGTTGAGAACGTAGGGCAACTCATTTGCAACACAGGCTCATTGGAAAAACGTGCTTCTTGTTTTTGCTAAAACATACTCAGACAAACAATTCACTGCAGTTTCCAGCACTGGTGTCTGTAAAACACCACCAACTTTTATTCATGTTTGCACAAATTAGGATTACAGGGCAGATTGCCATTAGACAAAGACTTATTCTTAAATACTGTATTTAATGTATTTTCATCCAGTTCACCCAATGATTGTGAGCGGGGTTATTTACACACACACACACACACACACACACATATATAGTGCTGTTTAACAATTAATTGTTATTGTTTACATAATGTGCATGTATGTACTGTGTAGGCCTATATATAAATACACACACATACAGTATATATTTTGAAAATATTTACATGTATATATATATATATATAAAACAGATAAATATATTTATTACATATATTATGTGAACAAACACTTCTATTTTGGATGCGGTTAATCATAATTATTCATTTGGCAGCAGTAATATATATATATATATATATATATATATAAACTTACATTTTGTATATATTTTCTCTTCAAAATTTAATGTATAATTTAATGTTACTTGCTGCTTCTGTGTAATTGTTTGCGAAAAATTGGTTCAAAGTCAATTCTACACTATTTCATTCCAGTGTAATATTTTGATGTTTGCAACACTTAGCTCCATATATATGGCATTTCTGATGTAGTAAACTTGCTCAGGAGCACACCTGGTAAAGTGTTGTGCTTGTGATGCCGAGGGCTCACGTATCACAAGTCAAACACAAGAACACAAGTCAATATAAAAGAGCTAAAACAGTTTTAGAGGAAAGCTAAAAAGACATTATTGACACAGGAAATGTGTTTTGTTAACACTGTAAGTTATAATTATATGACTCGCCAGGTTTTCTACAATCAACTAAAACCAGAAAAAAAAGTGACTTAAAATAAAATAACAACATTATTTAACCTAGTTGCCAGGGCAACGTTTCTCATTTTGAATGATATACTTCAATGACTAAAACTGAAATAAAAATGAATACAAATGACTTAAAAATTTACAACTACAATAAAGTAAAATTAAAAGAAGCAGAAAATTTAATAATATTGGTAAAAGCTATTATAGCAACTCAATGATACTAATATAAGCAGACATTTCATTTTCAAACTGCCTCAATTCATACAACCACCAACATAAATCATTACCACAACCATGTTCATCTGTTTTGGATAAAATTGAACCAATGTTAGTGTCACTCCCCAGATATTTCACTTTGAAAGTGTTCTGGAAACTGCAGGAAACAACTTAATATCATTTTTCAGAAATGTCGCCACAGGCACGTTTTTCAAATGAGTCTCGGCCGCCCATTTGTAATGCATTTTATTTTTTGGGACAGAAACATAACACTGAGCATCTCCACATGCGGGTCTTGCTGTAGTGAGTGGACATGCCTGCAAAGTGATCGAAGAAGCAGCCAGGACAAGAGGTCAAGGTTCAGAGGTCAGTGACACGCATTCATCAAAAAAATAAATAAATATGCAAACCGAAAGAAATGAGTGTGAGGTCTGCATGCAGCGATGCATGAAAACACAGAAGCGCAGGGACGCACACGCACACAAACACACACACACACACACACACACACTGTACACGGCCTAAACCTCGCTATCAGAAAACATCAATATCAAACAAAAGAAAAACACAAAGTCAGCAATGGAAACACTGCGGGGGAAGAGACAGACGAGAAAGAGAGGAAGAGGGTGACGGAGGACTGCAGGTACTCTGATGTGTGTGTGAGAGAGAGAGAGAGCGTGTGTCGACAAAGAGCATCTCGCTGCTGGATGATGTGACATTTCCCAGAATGCAATAGCTCAGTTTGTCAGCAATACGGAAAGGGAGAGCGAGAGAGGGAGGAATAGACAGAGAACAAAGTCTGAAAAGGAAGGAGGGCGAGAACTCCGGGAGATTTAGCTGAACAAAGCAGTAGAGAGAGAACCTGAATCACCTCTGTTGAAGTTTTGACCTTGATCCATAACGGACACTGGCAGGCAGAAAAGAAGGAAGACAGAGAAAGAGAAAGAGAGACAGATTCGTGGGTCAGCACCAAACCCATCCTAACTCTGTGTTTGTCTACAAACACCATACGCAAATGCACTTACATCGCAATTTTGGAAATCAATCAGTGAAAAACACTAAAGTGTGTTTTGTGATATATTGGCACGTCTAAAATCCCTTACAATAATTAAACTTTTTTTTTTTGAATGAATTAATCTAAAATGAACATTAATTCAAGATTCATATAAATATAAAAAAGTAACAATGGAAAAAACAATAATAAAGAATGGTTTATTTTTATTATTAATAAAATCATGCAAACCAAAATACATAATTGTTTTTATATTTAATAATAATAATGTGGTTTCTTTGTTGTATGAATTAATGAAATGACTAAAACTAAAATAAATATAAAATAAAGCTGGACTGATATATATATATATATATGAGAAAAGCACATAATAAAATTACTAATATGTCAAATAAAAATGAATCCAATCAGGTGGGCCAACCTCGCAGACAAAGAGCTGCTCAGAGCTTCTTAAGCTTCGGGTGCGATCCACGTATATGCATAATGCTCTTACGGGACACAGCAATGCCAAGGCTTGATCTGCCTCCACCAGGGGCAGTGCTTGCAGGTTCACCACCTGATCGCAAAATGGCGTGGTAGAAACCTTGGGTACATATCCAGGCTGGGGTCTAAGGACAACGTGAGAGTAGGCCTTTAAAGGAAGTGTTCCTAGTTCCGGCTGATCTAATTAATGCAGCCTAACAATCCTTTAACGGATTTGATTAATAAATGTTTATCAGTGTGTTAT
>JAUYWG010000050.1:19280854-19315276 GCA_034779775.1 Enteromius afrohamiltoni
ATGATATGATATGATATGATATGATATGATATGATATGATATGATATGATATGATATGATATAATATAATATAATATAATATAATATAATATAATATAATATAATATAATATAATAATTTTTTACGATCCACTATTTGTTTCCAGCTGTAGTAGTTGTTTGTTTGTGTGTATACAAACCTTACATCACCATAGATAAAGACAGCGGCAAGCAATCGCCATGGTGACCGTGGAATGGCAAAAGATAGCAATACAATGCCACAAAAATCATGCAGTGAACCACAAACATTCCCAGCAACTCTGAACCATTATATGCAAATATTTGGCCTAATTAACCTGTAAACCAACTACAGCCTAAACCTACCAGTATACAAATCCAGGTATAAATATATATTTCAAGATTTGACTAGAAATAAGTACAATTATTGCCAAAAGCACAGAATTTTAAAACGTAAAAAAGATTTTCAATTTTGGTAAGGCTTTAAAATACTGCAGGAAGTAATAAGTAGTTCTACTGTAACACAACAGCTACTACTAATGACTAATATGGACATAAGATTAACTACTCAGTAAGCAATAGCAAATATAGGGCTAAGATAGTTCCTTAGTAGTTAACGAATAATTACTGAAGGAAAACAGCCGTCAGTTAACTATGACAAAATATAGGGAATTCCTTATTAGTTACTCATCACGGCATTAACATGTCTGAGACATAATCACTTTTTTCCACTGACTATGGTCATAAATTCATACAGCATCCAAGCACTCACCTGTGATGTCAAACCACAAGGAGGAGGAGCCTTTCTGCTGGGCGGAGACCACGCCTACGATGTCCGCCACTTTGTCGGTTTCCATGACAGTGAAATTGTAAAGCTGCTCGTCGAAGGCGAGAGGAACCGGGCTGGCCGGAGGACGACGGATCCACTCGATGTGCAAACGAGCCGTCGCCCAGCGCTGAGGACGCCCGTTATCCACCGCCTTCACCTGAGGGCAGAGGTTAAACGCACATCAGGAAGACAAGAACACCAGGCATTAAAAGGGCTGAAGTGGAAGAATGCATTCAGCGTTGACCTTTGCACTGAATGCAAACAAAAGAACAAACCTTTTTCTAGAAAAAGAGATTGAAAATGTCAGCTCCCTCATTAAGAGAATTGAGCTGCTATATGTGTCAAGAGAGCTTTTCCAAGACACTTCTACTACTGGTTAAACCTGCTGAGACGATTTCTTCTCTTAATATCACATATCGATGGTTCATGTAATTCCAATAAGATGGCATGCATGTTTATGAAACGTGTCAGGTATTTGGTGCGTGAACAAAGTGGTCTAAACAGCTCTAAACATAGCCAAGGTGGCCTACCAAGCTCATTAATCATTTTATTTATTTATTTTGTTTTATTTTTATTATTCTTAATTTTATTATTAAATTAACATTATATTATATTAATATTTTTTGGTCCGTTTAATTATTCTTTTTAATAATTATTATTATTTTTTTATTTATAATTGTTTTGTTTTTATTTTATTTGCCATTTTATTATTTTCACATTATTTCATTTATTTTGTTATGTTTTATTTCACATTATATAAAACACAGTATTTCATTTTATAATCACATACACCTGTGAGATTAACTTCACTTAGAGGTGACTCACGGTAAGAATATCATAGGTTCCAGCTGTGAACTGTTTCTTGGGGGAAGAAACCACACCAGTTTTGGCATCGATTACGAACTTCCCATCCTCGTTGCCATCGACGATGCTGTAGGAGAGTTCAGCGTTGGCGCCCTGGTCTTGGTCGTAAGCGAATACCCGATATATAGGAGCGCCTCGCTGTTTACGAGTGCGCTCGGGCAAACGGACCTGGTACATCTTCTCTGGAAACGTTGGTTTGTTATCATTAACATCCAACACCTGGATCACCACCCATACTGTGGTGTGTCTGGGAGAGGGACCGCCATCTGATACAGTCACCTGGACACAGAAACAGGGATGAAGCTTCTCTGCTCACCAAGGCTGCTTAAAAAATACAGAAATATTATTTCCAGTTAAAATAGCTGGGGGTTTTTTGAGTATGTTTTTAAAATGTAATTTATTGCCGTGATGCAATGCTGATTTATCTGCATCATCACTCTAGCCTTGTCACATGATCCTTCAGAAATGATTTTAATATGTAGACTTTCTGAAGAAAAAAATTAATTTCATTTAATTTTATCGTGGGGAGCACTAAAGATGCTTGTCTTAGCAAAACCCATTATAGGTGGACAGAAATGGAGAAATACGATTTTTTCTCTCTCCAGAACAGAGTGATGATGAGTCATGTTCCGCTTTTCTCTCATTTCCCGTTTCTGATATTCGATCCATTTTTCATTAGCAAACATGCTCATCACTCATCCTCCAATCAGCACGCCCGCACGTGGTTGCCGGCCAATCAGAAGAGCACAGAGCAACATTTAAATGATATCATTAAAAACAAAAGCCATTGTGTGTGCCATCCATCTCGGCAACAACAACAGAACGATTAATTCAATTCACTTTATTCATTTCCTTTCACAGACTGCCGTGCCACGCCTGTACAAATCCAATCTGTCTGAGAGAAAGAAAGAGGGAGCAATAAATGAGAAAAAAGAGGGGGGTTGCGATAAATTAAAGGGGCGTTTGGTCCGTGTAATGTTTGGGTGTCAAGGGATCACATGGTGAACGGGTAACATGACGTGACGTTCTCAAAAGATCAACACGACAAATCGCTTTTATTACAAACACAAAACACCCACTCGAAAACACTGACTTTCGCTCTTAATCATGCACGGAAGGCAAGCTCTCTGAATTCCAAACAGGCGTCTATAGGTCGATAATCTTGTGTTCATATGAAGTGAAAATTGCCGTAATTCTCCCGTCCCTCACAAAAATTGATCTGCAATTTGGAGGCAGTGCAAATTAGCATGGCTCGCAGCTCTCACACCCGATGTGTGTTTGTGTGAATGAGTGTGTCTCACCTCCAGTACGTGCTCAGCTTGCTGTTCGCGATCCAGTTTCCGTGAGGTTGTGCTAATCAGACCTGCAACACACAAGATGGCTTGTTTTAGCAGGCGCTTTGTAAATATTCTCTGATCCGACCACTCCTGCAGTCTCCAACGAGAGGTAATGACAGTGATTCAGGTCCAGCAAACCTTAAATTCACTAAACTAGCTTCATTGTTGTTGGAAGAAATGCACTAAAAGCAATGATTTCTTGGAGTTTTTGATACTGTAAGGGAACAAAATAGAGTTTTTGAATGATTCAGTTAAAATAATGATAGTGAATCAGACTGCACTGGTCTTGCTAAGCGCAGCAGCTCAATAGTTTCCTTCCCATGGTTTTGTGATGCACAGTTTTTCCTCCTCGTGTTCAGTTCAGACTGCAAGCTTAGGCTGGATAAAAAGTTAATTTCTTTAGTTAATGACAGACCAGTACTGTTGCAAAGGACTGAAAGGAACGCCACAAAATTATAATAATAATAAAAACAGTATATATAGTGAGGAAAAAATACTGAAAGATAAATAAGCAAGCAAATAATGTATATAAACAAAACTAAGTATACACTATTATATATATATTATATATTATATAATATTAATAAATAATTTACAAATTTGGGGATCAGCAAGGATGCATTTAATTGAACTAAAGTAACAGTAAAATATTTATAAAACATTTATCATTTCTGTTTCAAAAAATGCTGATCGATTGTACTTTTTATTCAACAACTAATCCAGAAAAACAATGCAGCATCAAGTGACTGGAGTAATGATGCTGAAAACTCATGGAATCCAATAAGGAATGTGAGTAGTGCTATTTACACACACACCAATTTATAAAGTTATAATTGCACAAAAAAAGATACTTTATCACTATGAAAGGCATTGTTGATTTTTAATGTTTTACTTTTGCAGCCCTGCTGTTGTACTCCTACTGTACAATAAAGTTCTCATTGGCTCGTCAAAGTTCCTGCGGGTCCTTAACTATGCTTTCTGATCAGGCACATCCCAGGGCGCCCCATCACTGACCCATATCAGAGATGAAGAGAGACACAAGGAGGAAAAGAAAAAGAGGGGGTGGCTGTGCTGAATCGAGTCACAGTGGCGCAGGGCACTCGTACTGAGAGAGAGAAAGAACCAAAAGAGGAAACAAAAAGAGGAGGATGGGAGAGGAGGGGAACGTGGGGGCAAACAAAAAGACCAGAGACAAAAGTTTGCTGATGACATCATGCCTGTAACAGACACACACACACAGTCCGTTTGAGGCCCCACTGGATAATTGCTGCTACCTGAATGGGGTTTACTGGTCATGGTGGGCAAGCGGGGTCTTAACGTCTACAGACTTCTGATCTCATCGTCATGGCAACCAGAGGCTCGTTACACAGCTACCGCTCTTGACCGGCGTGTGTGGGAAAGTAAGTCCGCACATGGGGGGAAAACGAACACATCAGAGCTCTAACGTTGGACGCCGAACACCCACACACGACATTAATGCGACATCCATAATATAGGGCAAAAAAAAAAATCCCCCAGACGCAATTATTTATAGTCGAAAGTTTCTCTTAAAGGCACAGATCACCCAAAAATGAAAAGTCTGTCATCATTTACTCATTTCACACCTGAGTTTCTTTCTTCTATTGAGTACCGTAGAACATGTTTCTTAGAATTTTAGTAATGACGCAGTTGACGGTACCCACTGACATTCATTAAATCCAATAGAAGTCAATGGCTGCCGTCAACTGTTTGCTTACCGACATTCTCCCAAATATCCTATTTTGTGTCCAGGAGAAGAAAGAAAGACACAAGTGGCATGAAGGTGAGAAAATAACAGAATTTGAATTTTTTGGGGGCGAGCTATCCCTTTAACCTACTTTTAACTAACAGCAATGCATTTGCTAATGAGGGTGTCTTTGTATAAGGATCCAATCAGTGAGAATGAGTGTGCGCTTAGCTAAAGAACAGCTGCATTCAGTGGAATTAGCATATTAATTAGAAAGACGAGTGATTACAAGCCATTAACTAAAACAGCAATAGTATACAACGGCATACCTATAGAGGCCAGTTATCTGTTGCGTTTAGAATATGCATGAGATGTAGCTTCTTTATTATCTTTTTGAGTTTTTGAGTTATTTTATAATCGCCACATGCATTTGTTTCACGGTGAATTTGTCTTTTGTTCCTCCACAGTCGTTACAGGTTCACACGGGAGGCCTTGATTTCCCAAGAAACTCATTGTGGATAAAAATAACGTCAGAACCTGTGGAAACTGAGGAAACGGAGTTGCGTGTGTTTGTGCGTCGAAGGTCTGCAGGTGGGAATTGGCCCATATGAGTGTGTCTGTGATTCATTGGTGGGGTCGGCGTCATAAATTCGAAACGCACACCAAAGGAACGTAAACTGGCCACACACACACATGCTGAGATCACGCTGCATCTATAAATCAACAGCCGTCTGAAAAAGACAAAGAAACAAGAGAGTGGCAGATTTCAGCACAGAGGCGATTCATGCTGGTTTTTAAATTGCACGCTTTTTCTAAATGTCAGAACGGCATCCATAATTTATAGCGAGCCTTTGCACTGATTGAAAAAAGTCTTACATGGATTATTTTTTAATAAACTGCAATTAGAGGCGTTTATTTGAATACATACTTTTATCAAGTAAATGTCATTAACGGTGCACCTTTTTCACTTAAACAGAAAGAGAAAATGGAATTTCTGATATATTAAAGTAATTAACCATGAGTCATTTTATATTTCAAAGCATCTCTTGTGCATGCACTTTGATGAAAACAACAATATCAGATTACATCTTGATTTTGTGCTTAATTTAATATATCAGTAATATATAATTAATTTTAAATATTATTTTTAGATATATTTTTTATAGTATGAAAAGGTTTAATATGTATTGCATATATTATTAATTAACATATAACATAAAAGATAATATACAAAAATACATTAAGAGATTATTCAATTTTTTAATAATAATAATAATAATAATGCACTTTCTTATTCTTTTCAATCTGAATCTTTAATACATCTTCAGGAAACACCCTCTGGCATTTATTTAATGTGCACGTCTTTAAAAAAAATAAATCAATAATATTTATGTAATAAAAACATTAAAATATTTATTTAATAAAAATCCCATGCGAATGTTGTTTCCTGACAAAGAAATAATGCAAACAGTAAGGTACAAAATATTGTATGCAAGCACTTGAATGCATTCAAATAAATTCAAATAGTTATCATAAGCGGTTTACAGTTATGCACTTTTGCTAGGTAACTATAAACAAACGGACACTACCATTCAAAAGCCTGTTATTTTGTGTCTTTTGTTTACCAAGTATGCATTTAAAATACAATAAAAACAGCAATATTGTGAAATTCAAGATATCTGGTTTTAATTTGAATCTATTCTTAAAAATGTCATTTAAAGCTGAATTTTCAGCATCATTACTCTTCAGTGTCAGGAGATACACTGATCTGCTGCTCAAGACACATGTCTTGCTATCATCACCAGTCGTGTGTGGGTTCATGCGTTTCTTGGGTACTTCTGGCCTAATTCTGTCAGTACATTACAGCTAAAACGTAAGACTGTATACAGAAACGGCACAAGAGACGTCCTTTAAAGATATGGCTTATTACTGATCTTCAGGCCATGCTATCGCAGAAATGACGAACGATGCTTTTGATAAAATGCTGGGAGTCGTCTATTATTCCAAATGATCCATTATGGAGGATAATCAGAATGATCGCAATCACACCGAGCAGAACGAATGCAGATCTCAGCGGCGTATCGCTGCTTCAAGAACGGAGAGTTTACATGCTGTAGAAGATGCAGCGATTATCAGAGCCGCAGCAGACAGAGAAAGAGAGGGGACGCTATTCTTAGAGTCTTTCATCATGAGCAGGAAGACCGAACAGAGCGGAGTCGCAGGGAATGGAAGAGTAAGAAACCGAGAAAGAGACAAAAAGACACGTAAGGCCTTGTGAGCGACAGAAAGGGAGGGTGATACAGCGAGAGAGGGAGGAGAGGAAGGTGTTAGGAGAGGATAAGAGAGAGATGAGAGAGGATGAGACGGAGGGGGAGGAAAGACGAGGAGGAGAACGACCAAAACGCGAATGTGCAAAACCTGTCGACGACAAATTACTGCTGAGACAAGCAGAAGAGAGAAAGAGACAGATTTCGCAAGCCTTTCCAAGATTTTAAAGCTGAAAACAAGCACTGTTGTGGAAGTTTGGAGACTATTGACCGTTCATCCGTCCGAACAGACTGGGACTGATGAGCGAATGAATGCCTGGGTTGAATTGCTGGAGTCTGGCCCTGGCTGTTTTACCTGACGTAAGTGAACGAAATGAGAGGCGCTCATGTCTAATAATGATGGAAGTGTTTGTGTTCAGCACTCCTCCTGTGATCTCACACACTCTCTCTCTTGTCTGCAGGAGACTCTGTTTACAGCTTTTAACTTGTGTGGAAAGCCACTGAAAATCATTATAAAGATGTTTTACCCCCCTCTACGGAAGCCCAGAGGGACACTTCTGTGATTTGCTTCAGAGGAAACCGCAAAAAAAAAGATTTTTGATGTTGCTGCAAGAAATAAGGTTTCACGCAGATCTAATATAATGATTATATAGGAAAAACATGCAAGGAAAACTTTTTATATAAATACATGCACACATGTATAATGCATTAAAACATATGTATTAGTTCAAACGAAATTTGATTTTTTTTTTTTTTTTTCTTTTTACTTCCTGCAATATTTTGTTTTTACATTAACTCTAAAAACACTGTAGTTTACATTATGAATTAATAACAACTATTATATAGACAAAAATGTGTATATTGACAAAATAATACAATATTATAATAATATCAATATTATTAATTAATATTTGTATTAATGATAATACAATATTAGTTATGCTTTATATATATATATATATATATATATTTATGCATTGCAGAATTTCATCTTCACAGATACTTAAATTGTGCATTTCTAGCACTAAAAAGCACATGCACGCACTCACACACACACAAAATAAATGAAAACTTTTTTTTTTTTTTTTTAAAGACATTTCATAACCAGTCAGAAATATTTCTGTCCATTATATTTTCTCAATTCACCTGCTGCTGGCAGGTACAACAAAACATTGTTTCCATTCCTCCATCTATCCATACATATATTTACCCAATCAGTCATCTGTCCATCCATCCACCCATTTACGACGTCTGGTGGGATGTTCGGAAACACAATGTGAGCAAATAAATCAGAGCAAAACGATGCTCAGGGAGCGTGTAGAAACGGCTCAGGAGCTCGGGAAGCGTGTTCAGAAGGCTGTAATGTTTAGAGAGAATGTAAACTGAGATGAATGAACTATAACACTAGAGTTTCACTCATGTTGTTCAGGGAGGGCGTGCGTCTAAACTGCTCGGTTCTGCATTTGTTTGTAGATGCACTGGGGAGAACAGACTCTGAACTTAAATAAGCCTAAACGCACTTCCAAATGATGCAATTTCCCCCTGCTCAGATGCTCCAAACGAGCAACGGAATACTCTGAATCCATAGAGGACCTGATTAAAAGTATATGATCTTGCTTCAGTATATCACTGTAATAAGACATTTTAGCCATTGCTTATTTTTCTTTTATTGTAATATTTACTAAAATTTATTTACAAAAGGGCTCTTCTGTCTGTAGAAAATTCATTTAATAAAATTAAATTAATTTATATTAATAAAATAAAATAAAATAAAATAAAATTAATTAACATTTTAATTAATTTGATTAACGTTTAATTTGCACTAATATAATATAATATTAATCAGTATTATTATATTTGTATTTATTATTATTATTATTATTATTGTTGTTGACGACATAAAAATACTACTACTAATAATAATAATGTCGTTTTTTTGTTATGTTGCTGTTGGTGGTATTTTCTTTTTATATGATATTAAATTAATGATAATAAAAGGTATTATATGTTATTAGTTAACATCAGCAAAATAAAATAATTATTAGTATTACTATATAATTAGTGTGTGGTGATAACAACATTAGTAATAATAATAATAACATCAATAACATTAATAAACATCACCATTATCATTATTATTATTGCTGTTGTTGTTGACAAAAAACAAAATAATAAAGAATACTACTGCTAATAATAATATTTTAATTATTATTATTTTAATACGATTTCACATTAATGCTAATGATATTTAATTCTTATTATTTATTTATTATTAACTGACAAAACAGAAAAATAAAATTATTATTATTACTATATAATTATTACAACAACATTAGTAATTATAATAATAATAATAATAATAATAATAATAACAACATCAATAACAATAAAAAGTATTATTATTATTATTATTATTATTATTATATTAATAATGCATTTTATTGATTGATTTTATATTTATTCATTTATTTATTTTATCTGTAGTTTTTTTTGTTGTTGTTGTGGGTTTGGTTGTCCCTGTGCTTCTTTGTTATACTTTTTGAAAAGATGCTTTGAATTTAATTATTTTGGACTGTTCTAAGATTTTATTCTTTTCCTGTTCTGGCCTTTTATTTGCTGCCTGCATGCAGTATTGATACCAGAGGCTGGCTTTCTGGTATCGATCAGCCGAGTTGTTTAGGGTTTGTGTATAAACTCCTCAGTAACAAACACATCTGCAAAAGCAACACAGTGTACAAGCAACGTCCCTCATGACAGAAAAGGAATCTTTCAGAAGCTTGTGTAAACTATCAAAAGAGACCTCGTATTTCTCAGCGCAGGGATCAGTCCAGGCAACTACAATATAACTTTAAGTGTCCCAGCAGATGTGTTGGACTGTTGAGGGAGCACACAAACAAGAAGCGCAGACATGCCTAGGGAGCGTTTGCAAACTCCAGTCTTGTGAAAGAACTAAAGATGTTTTGTTTTGGAGTCACCTTCACAAAACGCTGCAGTGCATCATCAAAATATCCTCATAACATCTGCCACCAACCATGCTGACTACACACACACACACTTTCAAAAAAACACACACCCTGGCTCCATTTTCTCAGAAATGTGTCAATAAATAAACATTTCCTTGAGGCACACACAATCTCCAGTGACTCAAACATGCCATTAATTAAACACACACACATATAACAAGGTCTGGATTTTCAAAGCTGTGCATCACGCTCTCCGCTCTAAAATTAACGTTATACAAATCATCTCAGAAATATCCATTTTAACTCGGCTTTATAGGAGAATAATAAAATGACCTCTGAAGTCATCTTTACTGTACTGCTCAGTTACAAGTTCTCTCCTCGTGTGGACTTTATTTAAAGCCGGAATTGAATGAAATTTCCTGAGAGCGGTAATTTCATCTCAGCCTGTGCGCTCTGTAAATTTGACTCGGCATCAATAATTCATGTAATCTATATACATAAACAGACAAACAAGTTTCCAAATAAAAGCCCAACAAACAGAGCTGGGGTGTGTGTGTGTGTGTGTGTGCCAGCTAGATGTTGATGTGTAATCGTCTCTGTTACACACACGTATTTAAACATGACGAGGCTGAAAGGCCTTTCTCGTGAGGCTGACAGGTGAGAGCGGAGGTCAGGCCTGCACTCGTTTGATTAACATTTAGACAGCTTTCACTAGAACAAACACATACAAGACTGAAATCAAACAGTTCACACCGCAGCAAGAGAGAGAGAGCGATACAATAATAGAGAGAACGACAGCGGCGGATCAACTGAATGACAGAATGATAGATAGATAGAGAGATAGAGAGATAGAGAGACAGACAGACAAACAGATAGATAGATAGATAGATAGATAGATGGATATAAACCTCACAACACTTTCTGATCTTTCTCTCCCGCTGCCTTCTGTCTTTCTGACAGCTTGACCTTTTGTGACCTTTAAAAAGTTTTTAATTAGGATCGGCGCTTCCTGCTGACATACGCTACGGGACGTGTGGCTGGAAGGAAGGGCCTGTGGCTATGAAATTAATCTGTCAATCAAAGGCAAATCCAACACACCGGCCAATCAGCAGCCAGGATTTACAGTAGACTCAAATGATGATGTCATAATGCGGAGAACAGCGACAGACCTCAAGAGCTCACAAACCCAGATGCTGATATTGTAATCATTATAATGAATGCACAGGAAGGAATAATTAGCTCTATCTACACCGAAGACTAAAACACTCATAAACTAGGGTCAGGGTAAATCACAGGATGCTAAATAAATAGATGGATAAAATGATAGAAAGAAGATGATGAATCCATGGAAAGATAGAATAGATTGATGATTAAATGGAAGATGGACAGATAGATGGATAGAATGACAGTCAGAAGTCAGACATAACCAGGGCTGGATGGATAGAATGATGGAGTGATGAACCATCTGATAGCATCTCTGTACCATGCTACTTCTTTAAGGGACACGAATACAAACTCAACTTATTAAAACTGACAGTAATTTATTCTTTCTATCACACAGAGGAGTTTGATTGACAGACACTGACCGGTGCGCGAGTTGATGCTGAAGAAGTTCTGCGGGTTGCCGCTGGAGATACGGAATGACAGACGGGGCTCGGTTGCCGTGGCGTCAGGGTCCTGTGCCTGGATCTGAATGACGGACTGGTCCTTCGGGGAATTTTCCAGAATGGTGGCGTGATACATCGGCTCAGATGTGAGTGGAGCGTTATCATTAACATCCTCAACCTGTTCAAACACACACACACACATTTACCACACATATCAGTCTATCATCTATCTATCCATCTATGTATGATTTACCTGTATGTAGACTTGTAGTGCTGCCGACTGCGGTACCACTCCCAGATCAGTAGCGTACACCGTCAGCCAATAGGAGTCCTGCGTTTCTCGGTCCAACAGATCTGTAGTGTAGATGACACCTGCAAAATAGAATGGATAAAAACACAGGAACTTTTTAATTCCAGTCAAACAGTGGCAGAACTGATCATTTCATTTCAATGTGTTCTACACTGAGACTGACAAACGCATATTAACTCTGATAGCAGTAATTGCTGTCAAAAAAGCAATTACAGAGCAGAAACATTAAAACTGAGCTGTGTAAATTGTCATATTGTTGAAATTTGGTCTTGTATCTCAGATTAATATTCTAAATGAGCAGTTTCTATTAAAAGCGTGGGGTTATTAAAAGCACTGCAGCAACAATGGCGCGTGTTTGGAATGGAAAACATGTCAGACGACAGTCATTATTACAGAGGGTCTGTTTACTGATGCTAGTGGTGCAGAAATATCTGCAGAATAATTGCTTTTTACAAAAAAAGAACACCTTTAAAACAGCACACAAGTTGAGGTAAATTTAGATCAATAAGGAGGTCACGTCCATAAGTCATGAAACAGAAGAAAACACTTCCCTTTAGGTAACAGACAAAATAAAACCTGAACCTCTGACCCTAACAAAAGCCCGACATTTTCAATAGCTCCATGTAACCGTAAACTGAGGTCTTCAGTCTCGGGGACAAAAAAATGAAATTACATCTATGGTCGGAGCATTAAAAAAAGAAAAAAGCAGTTCATCTCAGGCATAGATTTGTCACAGAAAGTAGGACTTTTAAAGTTTTGAGCAAGATCTTTACCAAAGTCTTACAAATAAGAATAAGAGCGCACACACACATATATATATATATATAGCTATTGAAATTGCATATCCACCTTTTTAATCATTTATATATTCCTCATAATTTCTGTATAAATTCAATGTACTTATATGTCTTTTGGCTGAAACTACTAAAAAGGTACCACAGTAAATGTTCTTCAAGAGAACCAGGTAAAGGAATCAGATCAGGTTTCTCTGTATTGAAAAACAGCCTGAGCTTTTGTGTGTGACTGTGTGTGACTGTGTGTGTGTGTGTGACATCAATAATTCAGTCTGTTAGCCTGTAGGATTCATAAAATCCTTTAGTTCATTGTGCGAGTGAAAGTGCACGTAATATATTCGGAACACCAGCAGAACTGCCCGAGGAACCTCAAAATGAGAGTAGATGATGAAAAAAAAAAGGGGCACGGAGAGAAAGAGAGACAGAGAACAGAGTGTATTCTATTCTCTGAGGTAATAGAAACTCACTTTAACCAATCAGAGACACAGATTGGAAGTCCAGCCCTGACAAATCAGAGTCATCTTACACCATTACCGCCAACCAGAGCAGCTCATTCAGCCACACACACACACACACACACACGCATTCTGCATTCATCTATTGTTCAAAGCTAATCTTAATTAATCACTACATTTTTTAAAATTAAAAGTATTATTTAATTTTATTGATATTAATATTATAATTGTATGTTAATATTCTATATGTATGCGTGTATACACATATAATTAAACATTAAATTAACATTAAAATAATAAAATATTAAAAAAAGCATTCCTCCAAAAGTGAACATTCAATAGACATCTATTATTTATTATAAACTAATTAGAATTACAACAGACTAACTAAAAGTGTTTTATTTAGAATAAAATAAATTGAGCCATTTACATGATGTGTTTCATTTAAATTAAAAGGACGAAATGTTTAAATAATTAATTGTAATAATTTTTTAGACATCTATTGTTTTATTTAAAGCTATTTATACCCATTCAAAACGTAAGATTAATTTCTGTATTTTATAAAAAAAAAATATATATATATATATATATATATATATATTAATAATTGCTTTCCAAATTGGGAGGTTGTGCACAATTTAGCTCACTTTTGTGTACAATTTTGTCGTCAGTCCACAGCTCAGCAGTCACACACACAGTCCTGGCTGGAAGCTGATATTTCTGCCAGAGCTGAGCGAGCAGATAGGAAAGGCAGAGAGAGAGAGAAATAAACGAGTGGAAATGGGGAGATTATTTTGCTTTTTGTCAGTTGTTGTGTTCCTGCTGTCTGACCTAGATAAGAACGATACTCACGAGTCAATGAAAGAGTGCCAACTTGATGGCATGAGACGTGCATGTGTGCGCACGCGCAAATATGTGTGTTAGTAATGCTGTTCATTGGCATTATCTCTGTGATCAATTATTAATGAGAGCCCAATTATCTACATCCTGCCTTTCCCAGCATCCTCGTACTGTAACTCAGAGTGTGTGAGTGAGATAGGCGGTTCATTAAATATGCAGGCCTCTTATAGATTTGTTAAGAACAGAATACAAATAAAGTCTCAAATTAGACTCGCTGAAAGAGCGACGCGTTTAGGATGAGAGGAAACGTGAGGGTTTTCTGTGTGTTTATGTAATCTCTCTTCCAATCTTTGATTAATCTTTGGTTTAATAATTGATTCTGGTGCTTTCAAGACAAGTTCTTTGGCATGGCAAGCGTGTTGTTCTTCCCTGCACAGTTACATTCGTTTTGAAAGCGTCTCTTAAAGGGACGACGCACCCAAAAATATCAATTCTGACAATTTATCCAAAAATGAAAGATTGTTTACTCCCCCTCATGTTCTTCCACACCCTGATGAAACCAAAAGAGACGTTTTTGCTGCTTTATTCCTTACAATAGAAGTGGATGGGGACTGGAGCTGAAGCCCCCAAAAACGCTTAATGAAGTGCCTTCTACATTATATTCCCAGCTTTTTGTGAGGTACAAACTGAAATATTTTCATGTTTTAAACTGCTGTTTGTTTCTGATGCAAAGCTCCAGCTCTGTGTACAGAAGGCATGAGTCATATGTACTACTTTTATAGAGCTTTGTTATTTTTGGAACTTGACCATTCACCTCCACTGTGTGGAAAAATGGATAAATCTGTGATCTGGAAGTCATAGCTTGGAATGACATAACATCCGAGTGACATAATCATTCAAACGTTTGAGGTCAGTAAGTTTTTGTGTTTCTCGGAAAAAAAGGAAGACTTTTATTGTGCATTAAATGGATCAAAGTGACAATTATGTTACACAGGTTTCTATTTTTTAAATTAAATTCTGCTTTGTACTTTCTATTAAGAGACTGCTAAAGTGTTTCTTGAGCAGCAAATATTCAGCATTGCATGACAGAAATAAATTACATTTGAAAAATTATTCAAATAAAGGACAGTTATTTTAAATTGCAATAATATTGCACAATTTTACAGAATTTGGGGTACTTTTGATCACATAAATGCAGCCCTGGTGAGCCTAAAAGTCTTCTTTTAGAAACAGGAAAAAATGTATTTCACAAATGGTGGTAATGGTTGTTGTTTTTTTGTTACAGAAATGATTTTACCTTGGCCTTCAGATACTAAATACTTATTGGACCCATGAGAGAAAGAACAAACCCAGCACTTTTGTAATCTCGGCAGTGTAATTACAAATGACATTTATAGTGATGAGAATCAGGGTGTTGTGATGCTGCATGTGCGTTTGGTGGGACATCATACTTCATTCAGGAGCGTTTTCCATGCCGTAACCTAGCAACCTGAAAGAAGTACGGATAACACTTCCCGGATAACACATCAAAAGTGTCTTTCCATCAAAAACACACAACAGCAAACTCACGTACATCCACGGACCCTGACGCGCTAAATCCATAGCCTTCATTTAAATCAAATTCAAATGAAGCCAATTAACACTCTAGCAGGATGTATAGTGTGTGTAGAAGGTGTTATCTGTCAGTGTGTGTTAGACGCTTGTGTAAGCCTGTGAGTGAGACACAAGCATAGGAGGCACATTCACTGTCTGAGCAGCTTGTGTGTGTGTGTGTGTGTGTGTGACAGAAAAGGAAACTCACAGATTCAGTCACATCAAAATATCCCTGTGGTTTTGAAGGAGGGTGTTAAGAAAGTGATGACAGGGAGCAGACTTTACTATCTCCTAAACACAACCTCACAACACAGTAAAAAGCCGCACAAGCTCTGGAGAAAACCGCCCAACACAACATACCAACCACAGATGCCTGAGAAACTAGAAACCACAGAACACAATTACACAATATCACAATTACATAACAGCCTACAGTTCGAGAGAAACTCAAAGTCAAGTCCAACTGACAAAATGAGATGCTTAACGGGTATAATAGACTTCTGGTTGATTATGTTTTTCTGCCAATCACAACTATAGTTCAGACTTGTCTTTTCATACATTATAAAGTTGGGATCTGTAATTTTACTTATGTTATTAAAGCTCACCAAAGCTACAGTGTTGAAAAGAGCTGTGCTGCTTGGTATTTTTGTTCAAAAGCATTTATTTTCTGTAATATTTAAAAAAGTATTTCGGTCAAGTTTGATCAATTTAATGCATCCTTGCTTAATAAAAATAAACACTAACCAACCTAAAAACCTGGATGAGCGATTCATTAACAAACTGATTCTTTTTAATGAACCTGTTCAATAGGTTCGCAAATCTCCACAAACGATTCATTCTCGAATTGGAACGATCCGATTGCAGCTGTTCTCGATTCGACCGCTCACTGATTCAAACGATCCGTTCAGAGCGAGTCTCCAGTGAACCGAACAACTGGCGCGCGACTGATGATGCGTGAAGTAGCTAACAGTTACTAACATGAACTGAAAATCATATTTAGATCAAAGTTGTCAGTTTTTTACAACCCATTAATGGGTGATCTATTTAAGCCCACGGAAATGACTGCAGACACATCAACATCAGTGTCTCTAAGTCAAAAAACCTTCATATTCTCTTCTGCTGTAATGTTAGCAGTTTTATTAAAATGCTACGCATTCAGCCCTACGTCTGTGTTTATGTTGTTTTTATTAACATTTATGCATATTATACATTTTTAATATAGTTTGGATCAACTATCCACAATCTATTCACATGTCAGCTTCAAAACACTTTCCTACTGGTGAAGATTAGACACTCAACACTGTTTTCTCTCGGGTACATTGCAGTGTAAGCTTCACATTAAACATTACTGCATCACGCTCGTCAAAAATAAAAGATTATGAGAAAAAAAATGTGCTACATAAAATTACTGTAAAAATTGCTAAATAAATCTATCAGTACTTTTTTACTTAAGTACATAAAAAAACAAGTACTTTGTACTTTTACTCAAGTAAAATCGAAAAAGGAGTACTTTTACTGGAGTAATATTTTATAGTATGGATCTGTACTTTTACTCCAGTACTTGATTTGTGTACTTCGACCACCTCTGCTAAAAAGGACATATTTAAATCTAAATAAACCCCCCCACTAATATTTCAATAACGCAAATGCTAAATTAATAAACAAAATGTCCATTATCGAAGTATGGCTGGACATATATTAATACATAATCAAAATTTAGAGCCTGTTCTCCAACAAAAAACGACTCTAAGTTGTTTGTGCAAGTACGATTTTAATACCTATATTTACATTTTAAAGGTATGCGCCCTCTAGCGGGCGTAAAAAGTAATGACAGTGTCGTATCGCGTCTGTCGTCATGAAGCAACATATAATTAAATGCGTGTTTTGTTTAAATGTAGTGTGTAGAGTTTTTATAGGGATCTCACTGTGATTAAAACATATTTTACTAGGTTTAGTTTGTACACATGACCACAGCAACCTAAGCGTTATGAAAATTTAGCAACATCAGGATTTTTGTAGCACATGCGTTCTCTGGGTCCAACACCATAATCGCATGATCGGGTCTCATCTCACAACGCATCTTTCTAGAAACTGAGCTACACCAACCCTGAATCACATGGCCGATAAAAAAAGTACAAAACAGTAATATGCAAATGCTCTGTCGCCGATAGGGGCGCAATTGAAGTATACGCTCTGATGGGTCGTATTTCAGTTGGAGGACAGGTTGCTAATTTAACACCAGGAACTTCAGAATGACTCGCTTTTCTCATATTCAAGTGGATATGTCCACTTCAAACAACTTACAAAAGGCCGAGATGTGGAACAAGAAAAATGTTAAAAGAAAAGCACTGACTGCTGCAACACATCATTGGTTCTGAGAAAATGAGCAGCACTATCTTCTGTGCTTTGAACGACTGGCAGCTATTACTGAACTCCATAAAGGTCTCGAATTCACTGTAATATGAAGAAAATCACTTACTGTACCATAGAGAACAAACTGAAAAAAAGGGAAGGAGCGTGGGCAGCTGGTACTGTACTAGAGGTGTGCATCGACTTTAGGTTTAACGTCGACGCGGCTTTATGCTTTATTTAGGACAGAGAAATGCATATTTTACTAATGATTAGTCTGGAAATGCTTAAGTTGTTTTCTGGTTGATTTCATGACGGTTTGGAGCTGAAGTGACCCACTATTTCTGTTCAGTGGCATCAGACTGGAAGACATATTCTCAAGAGAGCTGGTGCATTCATGCACACTCATACATACATAATAACTGCGTTTTACATTATACGGACAAAAGCGAAATACGAGGCATGCTAACGTCTACAGAGAGCATGCGTATGTGATAGCATGCATACATGTCCAAGAAGTGTATTCAATGCCAGAGGAAAAAAGAAAGAAATACTGGGTGAGTGAACCCTTCTCATTTAGAAATTGCTGGTATAAGGAACACTGAATTAAACATGACATTTTGAAGTAAAAAAAAAATCAAATCTAAACCTGTATTTTCTTGTAAATTAATTCAATAATCTGATTTACAGCTTTGACGACATCTCAACTTCTAAATACATTTTTAAAGCATTTTTACTTCTCATTTTTGTCAAACATGTTCCTTGCAGGGTCATTATTTAGTTACTAAGTACAACCAAAACTAAAATTTAAATCGTAAAGATAAATAAATACATAAATGTAAATGTGTATAAATGTGTTAATACTTTGAAGAAATATGAAATAATTTTTAATTTTCATTTTGTAAATTTTTGCTAAACATTGCTACCATCAACGCAAACAAACAAACATAAATGATATTTGGAATAACTGTTAACAGAAATAAAATGAGATATAAAAATCATATTTTATTTTTAGTTAGTTATTTATTTCATTTTTACAGCGAATAAGTGTTTTCATATGTTAATTCTGAAAAAAAGCTCCAATGTTTCCAACTTTAAATCTAAAAACATTGCAGTGTTATAGTCAATAACTAAAAAAAATTATATCAGAAATAAAATATAACAGTCTTATTCTATTTCAGTTATTATTACAAATGCATGGAATGATGTCTTTAAAAAAAAAAAAATCAGACACTGCATATGAATAACTTGAGCGTCTGCTATCAGAAATCTCTGCACCATACATGCACTTAAGCACTATGATTTTAAAGCAAGCAAATGCGTGCATTGCATAAGCAGGACGCATCTCTTATGTACAGTGCTACTTCAGCAGAGAAATCTCAGAAACTCCTACGCATACTTTGCAATAGAGACAGAAAAATAAAAGACAGGCAGAATGAAAAGAAAGGGAGACATGAAAGGACAAAAACACAGAGAAAGCCTTTATTGAGTCTGTCATTTCGGTGTGCTCATCCACTTCCCTCTGTTATTGCGCTCCTATATTTAGGAGCCAAAGCCTTGCAGGGTTGTACTGGGCACAAGGCAGGGTTTTATCCAATCACATCATTTTACACGACCCCAACACTGAACCTTTGCGAGAGACGGATGGGAAAATCAAAGAGAAACCAGCAGGGACAGGTGTATGAAGATGGCCCCTTGTAACATTTACGTGGCTGACAGTGTCATTTCAGCGTTTGATTGGATATGATGTGACATGAACTTGACCGCTAGAGTTTGACTGGCAGACACGGAGGTACTTTGCTATAAAGAGATTGTCTGTGTTTCAAAACCTTGTGAACTGCTGGACAATACAACATTTATATACACATATAAATGGATGTAGAAACAATTTGTCACTCAGAAATTCCCAGTACAATAAATTATGGCATAATTTATATTAAAAAGGCATGATTTTGAGTTTGGTTTGACTTGAGTTCCTCTAAACAATTTTTATGGAATGGCACTGAGATAAAAAAATTATCTGACAGATATGCCTGAATTATGTTTCCTGAAATATCACACCTGTCCCTGGGATAGCCCTGGGCTCTGTAAAGTGACAAAAAACATTAAATATGTGATTGTGAGCTATGGTCAGATTCTTTGGATGGCCAATAGGAAGACTCAGAGGCACTAGACCTCACATGGCAGCCCATATATGGAAAGCAGTAGGCAGAGAGCGTCACTTTGTCTATTTTGACCAATTTTGACAAAACTGAGATGCAGGCTGCAGTTCTGGAAAATGATGTGTCTAGTAAAATCAAGAAGACGTTTAATCATACACAAATTTATGAACGTACAGGACCTTTAAAATCATCATGAAATGCACGAACCCCATTTACTTTCATAATGCGTAAAAACTACTAAAGCCTCCAATCCCAACATAAAATGCTTGCAATTAATTATTACATCCCTAATGTGACCCAAAACCCAGTAATACATTTTAAAGTTGGGGTCAGTTGCATCCTTGCAAAATGTATCAGATCATAAAAAATGTCTGTGACATACTAAAAAGAGCAAGGATGATGTCATCTGAAAAGAAAAGTCGTTTCAGCACAAGCAACCTACATAAAAAAGCGAACAGCGTCCGTTTTGATTGTATGTGATTATAAGCTGTAAATAACCAAGTCTATTCCTTTAATTACACACCTGAACTCAAGTAGAGCATGAGCATTCGAACAGTAAAGGATCGGGGTGTCTGAGCATAAGCCGGGGTTCTTTTAGCGGTGCGCAAAGCACTTAACCCCAGGACGCTCTGCAGGGACCATCAGTGCAATTAGTGCACTGTAAGTCCCTGCGGATGAAAAGCGTCTGCTCAGCGGCAGCTGTAATGAGCAGAGGCTTTTCTTCACACTTTGTGTTTGACATTTTTGATGCTCCGTGTACAATCGAGCAGCCTTGAATCACTGTTTGTGCTGTGCAAACAATAGCAGCTTCCGAGCCGAAATGAGAATGCATAGAGACCGTCTCGGGCCATAAGTGCACAGAAAATCCTTCGGATATAACGTTTGTGTTTGTTGGAACATGCCTTATGTTTTCAAGCGGAGTCTCCTTGAGTGTGTGCGTCGGGGAAAATTGCTTTCCAAGTCGTGATTGCATGTACAAAGACACGTGTGAAGTGTTTCCTTTCAATTTGTGTGTGTGTGTGTGTGTGCTCTTTAAGCTGTAATTGCGTCTGTAGAGTTGCGCTCCATCCCCGGGTGATTTATGGCTTATGCCAGCACAGAGCTAACAAGGGCAATAAATTCCCTCACTTGCAAGTGCTACTGCAAAATGTGTGTGTGCCTTTGCAAACATGCAATCAAGTCATGTGGTGTACAACACGCAAACTGCCTCATTCTTTCCATTAAATCTATACAGACACACAACAGCTGTACGCAAACAGTTACATAGACTGCTCATTGGAAAAGTGACAGGTGAGTGACACAAAGTGCATGACCTTTGACACTGGTTCCCTGACCTTTGACCCCCCCATTTGACTTATGTGTGTGTATGTGTGTTTATGCGTGACGAAAGGAAATGTTAAGAGAAAAAAACTAAGAAGTTTGTGCAGATCATTTATGGTTGCAACCATAGAAACAGGCTATCAGGACTCTTTTAAATGTAAATGTTTGATGCTGAACCGTCAAGTATTGCTTTATACAGCATGTAATGTGTGCAGCACCAAACAGAATAGGAAAAACAAAAGAGTGTTTCAATCCTTTTTTCATTGTTAAAAAAAACAGAGAGACGCTCCCATTGGGGATATGTATACTTAAAGTCAGGATTGAAAAATACAAAAATTCAACAAAATATTAATTACTTAATGTTAAATAATTATTGTAATATGTGACCCTGGACAACAAAACCAGTCATAAGTGTTAATTTTCAGAAATTAAGATTTATACATGATCTGAAAGCTGAATAAATAAGCATTGATGTATGATTTGGATGGATAGGGCAATATTTGACCGAGATACAACTGTATGAAAATCTGGAATCTGAGGGTACAGAAAAATCTAAATGCTGAGAAAATCACCTCTAAAGTTGTCCAAATGAAGATCGTATCAGTGCATATTACTAATCAAAAATTAGGTTTTAATATATTTTCGTTAAGAAATTGACTAAATACTTTCATGGAACATGATCTTTACTTACTATACTAATGATTTTTGGCTAAAAAAAAAAAACTATAATTTTGACCCATACTATGTATTTTTGGCTATTGCTACAAACATACCCCAGAGACTTAAGACTGGTTTTGTGCTCCAGGGTCACATATAATTCATGTAATAATGATAATATATATATATATATATATATAAATAAAGGTTTTGTTTACATAATATTCCCTTAAAATACCTCACACCTCAGAATCACAAGCTAAAATGACACCTGAAAGATCTACAACTTAGAAAAAGAAGAAGCCCAAGACAGGTGCAATATCCTCAAAGAGTCGACTCCTGACAGACACTGATCCAACTGCTGCCAGGACACAAATCTCACAAAACCCCGTTTTTAAACCCCTTTTCAGCACTGCTGAAGTACAGAGCTGGAGATACTTTGCTTTGTAGCTGTCAGGGAGTTGTAGCAGGGTTTAAAAAGTAGAAGGTGACTGTTCTGCACCGGTGTGTGTGATTCATGCCCCTTAAAGGCCACGGTGAACCCTCTCGTTCGAGTCTTAAAAGAAAAAGACAGATATTCATGGCTTCCCCTCCTTTTTTCCTGATTCCCTCATTTCAAGGAGAGGTGAAAGACCACAGGAGATCTGGATCATTTTCAGCAGCTTGCGGGTGAGTAGACACAGAAATACACACACACCATTCTGGCCTCTGAACCCCAAACTCTTTCATCCAGTCTAGTTTTCTTTTTCCCCTCAGTCTCTCCATTTACACTGAAGTCTCGTCAACTTCATTCGGTTGGTCCATGGATATTATAGTCACCTGGCGTTACTGTAAAAGCCATTACACACTGATTATGAATTTATCATCAAAAATCATGTTTATGCCGACACTTCCGTCTGCTTTTCTGCGTTTTTGCATCTGTAGCAAGCATTTTGATAGTAAAGAATAATGAAAAAATAAATAAATTAAAAATGCATACTAAAGTGTACAAGGACCTTAAGATTTTCATAATGTATGAACAGTAAGTGGTAGGATTTTTAAAGAAAGGAAAATTTAAGAGAGAAAAGAGATTAGGGTAAGTCAATACATTATGAATAATTTACTGCCACTTAAAATGTAATCATGTAATCTATTAAAAGTATCAGTAGTCTAATCGCGAGCATTTTAAAATGTTAAATAATCTTAGTGCTTAATATTTAATATTCCAGATTACTAGAAAATAGTTCTCTTACAAAACCCTGATGGAAAAAAGGGATGAAACATGATAGCTTATCCAAGCAGGACATAAGCTGTTACTACAGACGGTAGACATGAACATCCCATTTCAAGGTGGTCAATATAGCTTTCAGATCATGGTGACTGATCAACCAGCTTGCACCAGCTTGGATCAACTGGAAATAAGCTTCCAAAACATTTTTCAACAGCAACACTTCTTTAATACCACATAGGCTACTTCTTTTTCACAGTTTATTGTACCTCTGCCACCTTCCAGGCTGACAGATATCACATACACACACACTTTCGCACATACTTCATCGTGCCTTGTGGATTTCTTAGTCTTATGGACTACATGAGTGGTGTTTGCCTTTGTAAAAATAGCATAGGTGTTGTGGTTTAGTGCTAGGATTGGTTTTTTATGCGGCTGACAGATGTCATGCTTATGTGAACACTTACAGTTAAGAATCTGATCAATCCCTAGCACTAAGCATGAGTAATATTAATAGTAACGCTTGCCTTCAGAAGCAACAGAAAAACCCAGATAAAAATTGGTTCACTGACAGAAAACTCACTGTCAAGGGGAACGAGAAAATGACAGAGTGAGAGAAAAGGGGGGGAGGAAAAAAATTGAGGGTTAAAGCTAAGTGTGTGGGTCAGACAGAATGACATGACAACTGCAATAAATGTAAATAAAAGAGCTTTGTGCGGTAATTTAGTCCATCTGACAGAGGTTTAACACATAAATCAACCTCACACAAACACACACACACACACACACACATACTTTTCAGCACATACACAGACATTTTTTCATTATTTGCAAACACGCACACACTTTGTCCAACAGAACTGGACAAAAAACAACTGATCCATCAAAACTTAAATTAAATGCAGTGCATGAAACCCTAACCGTAACGCTATCAAAATTTTGGTCGCACTTCAATCATTTCCCCACCATCTCAACTGTCAAAACTCGACCCAAATAAAATGTAGGCCAGTGCAGTGTTTAACTAGCCTGAGGTGATAAACTATTTAAGCCTATTCACTCTTCATTTATGTGTCCCATGAAGCCACTGTGAATGGCATATAACTCAGTGTTATATATTTTTCTTCCTGTATTACAGGCTCTATTTGCAGCATATTAGCTGTATTCAATACCTAGTGATTATGCAAGCTACTTAGAACACCACAATAAGATGACTCAGAAAAACCCTTGTGGGAAAAAAAAAAAAAAAAAAAGATTTGTTACCTTACTATGTTAGCTCTTTACCTTACACTGAATAAAATGAAGTAAGCCACATCAACCGTATATTCAACCAAATCGCAAGCACCTTTAACTTGCATCACTGAACTTTTAAAGTAATTTAATATGAAAAACATGATCCACACATACCTGTTTCTTCATCAATGGTAAACCTCCCAAGACCACTGCCATCACGTATGGAGTACTGCACCTCACCGTCCCTTCCATTATCATCATCCCTTGCAGAGACCTGGAGCACAGAAGTCCCAATCCGAACGCTTTCCTTAACTGATCCATTCATTGCAAAGTTTGAGAAATATGGTGCGTACAGGTTCTCATTAACATCCACCACCTCCAGTTCAACAAAGCTGACTGACAGGAGAGACACCGGTCGGCCTTTGTCTTTTGCTCGAACTGTTAGGTTAAAGAACTGCTGAGTTTCGTAGTCCAGCTCCTTAGTAAGACGAATGGCACCACTAGTTTTGTCGACTTCAAAACGACCATCGTAGTCGTTGGCGAGCGAGTATCGCACCTGCCCTCCAAGTCCCAGGTCAGGGTCTTGAGTATCCAGCCAAGCAATGACAGTGCCCACTGGGAGGTCTTCTAGTGCACGTGCACTGACAACACTTGGGATAAAGGCTGGTGGACAATCATTAACATCCTCAAGATAGATTTTAAGAGCTGTTACTGAAAACTGTTGAGCCACTCGCTCTGCTCGATCACGCGCTTCCACTTTTAATACGAAGAATGGAACAAACTCACGGTCCAGCTGACCTGCAACATATACAATCCCACTGGAGCTGTTGATGCCAAACTGTGATGTGCTGGTGAGTAGGGAATACTGGATCTCGCCATTGAGACCTTGATCTTTGTCAGTAGCTTCCACTTGGATGACTTCGGTACCAATAGGGGTGTTTTCGGGAATACGGGCCTGGTAGCCGCCCTCTTGAAGAAACTGAGGTGCATTGTCATTTGCATCTGCTATGTAAACAGTAAGAAGCCTCCAGGAGGATCTTTGCGGTTGGCCTAAATCATACAGTGTGATGTTTAGAAGATAGCGATCTGTCCTCTCACGGTCTAGTGGAAGGAAGATGCTTATTACTCCATTTAGAATTCCAATAGTAAAACAACTGTCTGTGTTGCCATCAGCAATGGCGTATAAGAGTTGTCCATTGAACCCAGTGTCTCCATCAAAGGCTTTTACCTGAAACACACTCGTGCCAACTTGTACATCCTCACGCACAGTGATGTCAGTTGGGAAGGATTTGTCAAATTGAGGCATTTGACGGTTCACAGAGAAAAGGTCAATAAAGCCCTCTTCTATTTTGGGTTTACTGCTTGCTTTGGCTTTCTTCAGAAGTTTCTCAGCTAGTCGTTGGGCTACTCTGGTTTCGGTACAGCTAAAGCTTTTGGGCGGTGACTTCCCTAGCACTACAGATATGTTCACAAACATGGGATCGGAAAAGTGTTCCCCATCTGTAGCTGTAATTTTTAGACTGAATGAGTTTTTGGGTGCTGCAGTGTTTAGGGAGTGATGTAAGGTCATGACACCAGAATCGGGATTTAAGTCAAAATACCCACGCTCATTCCCTGAGAGGATCTTGTATTTTACTAGCTCTAGCTCATCAATGTCTATGGCTGACATTGTGGCGATAACCTCACCTACCGGAAGGTCTCGAGAGATTAGACCAACACAGGCCACTTTCTCAAACAGGGGTTTGTTATCGTTGACATTTTCTAGGTGCACAGTGACATTAACTTCACTCTCACGTCTATAAGGGGACCCCCAATCAGAAGCACGAACCACAAAACTAAAACTCTCTACAGATGATTCAAAGTCCAGCTCCTGTGTTGTCGTGACTGCTCCAGTGAACTGCTGCACGCTAAAAGGTAATGGTGTCAAGCTAGCCATGCTATAAGTGATGTACCCGTTTTCCCCATGGTCACCATCAGAAGCAGTAACCACAACAACGGTGGTGCCTACCGCAACACTTTCATTGATAAATACCTCATAAGACTGCTGGGCAAATGATGGTGCATTATCATTGGCATCCTCAAGAATGACTCTAACCTTAACCCTAAGGTCACTGTCTACTTCCAAGACCTCTAGCTCAAATACTTCCTGTGTGAGTTGGGTGAGCCAACGTGCCGTGCTGATGACACCAGTCATGGTGTTGATACTGAAGAACCCTGAATCAGTAGATGGGGTCAGGATGTACTCAGCATCATCTGGCTCTGGCTGGAGTTTCACAGCCTCCACAACTGTTCCAGGAGGGGCAACTTCACTCAACAAGACCTCATATTCATCCTTCTGAAATGTAACTTCTGCCGGGGCTGGTCGTGACAGTCGTAAATGCACAGTGTGCACAGCAGAAAACTTCTGAGGTGTTCCACGATCCCGAGCCTGTAAGCTGAGGTTTAATCCAAACGGATAACTGTCCCAGTCAAACTGCTCTGTCGCACAAAGGACGAACTCGTTAGATCCTTTCTGAGTGACTTCCTCATCCACCAATTCTTCACTTGGCATCTCTGTCCTTTCGATGCTGAAAAGCTCAAGAAGGTCACCAGCCACAATGCTCACCGTTTCAATTGCTCCATTCGCCCCTTCATCAAGATCCTCTACGGTGACCACAGCTACGACTGGGGACTTCTCAGTCCATGCAGGTGCTAATGTAACGACACTCAGAGTGGGCACATGCTCATTAATCCGTTCTACATGAACAAACAGTTTAGCTGTACTGCTTACTCCATTATTCCCATAGAGCTTCATTCCCCGGTCTACAGCCTGGATCTCAAGATCATATCGGCTTTGAGTGTCAACATCCAGCTTCCCACTGAGAGAAACAACTCCGCTAGTTGGGTGCACAGCGAACAGCTCCATTCGCTCCTTGAAAAAGTAATAGAACTCTCCATTTGATCCTATGTCGGCATCCGTGGCAGTGACCTGAGCGATGCTGGTGCGTAGAGGTGTGCTTTCCGCAATGGTAACTGAATATGTGGTAGGGGAGAAAAGTGGTCGAAGGTCATTCATATCCAACACCTGCACACTAACTTTTGTCCAGGCCTCCAGTGTATCCCCCTTAATGGAAGCTTTCACTGTCAACAAGTAGTTGTCCTGAACTTCACGGTTCAAGATGGCAGCATTCCCCCCTTTGGTTCTTATTCGCAGGAAGCAGAAATCACCCAGAGTATACTCCTCGGCCTTGAAGAATCCTTCCTCGTCCCCAGAGGTAATGCGGTACCTCACCTCCCATGAGTGATGTTGGAGAGGGACGCCCATGCGCACCTGGCTGGCAGCGTAGGTGCGGGCGGCCGAGTTCTCGTAGACCGATGCATGGTACAGTGGTTGAGTAAAATGTAGACGGGACCTTTCACCTTGGCAGTAGCCAGGGGGTGGAGAGATGAACAGCAAAAGGGCCAATTGTAGGAGAACGGCCCATATGCCTGCCCAAAGGGCCATGCTCACTGCCTTCCCATCACCCAACACATCCTGGAGACAGAGAGAGAAAAAAAAAAAACAGAGAAATATGTTAGGAAGAGCAGATGACATGACACAACCTGACCTTTCACATCTAAAGCTCATAGGTCACTAGGGATCAGTCAAAAAGATCAAACACAAGCAGAGGAAGTCGTGTTCTAAAGACGGGGCTGGTAGCCAAGCAACCGCAAGCCAAATGACATCACTACCCAGGTCTCAAAATGGACACTGACACACAATTATATACCAGAGAAAAACCAGGAGGATGCAATTCAGGAAAATTCACTTACACACACTCTACACACAAGAAAAACAGCAGGAGAATGCAAGTCAGGAACAAAATAATTATAGAGAACGAAAGATCAAAAATATAACCCGTGAAAACGAAGACACACACACACACACACACACTCATTATATGACATGGTTTTAAAAAAAGCTCCTGAGAAAGGACAAAATGTTGTGGATTCAGCAATATACTGGTCATGATAAAGTGCTGGTGGAGAGGAAGTCTGTAAGTGTGGGTTTACATAGCTATACTTGGGGAACAAAATTGTCCCCAGAAGTTAGCTGAATCCGACAAAGCCTTTGGGGACCTAAATTAGGTAAAACAAATATTCATACATTCAATATATATATATATATATGTATATATTATTGTAATTTAGAAAATGCTAACAGTTTAGGGTCAGTGATTAATAAGCTTTATACAAAACAATAGCAATATATGGTATGTCTTCAATTTGTTGTGTTTGTGAGTTCATGCTAGCAAAGAAAGGCATTTTGCATGTGTGTACTGTATGTGTATGGTACATCAACTCTAGTTTTAGACACTGATTGTTTTGTGTGTGCCCTGCAGGATGGTTAGGACGTGTTCCAGTCCACAAAAATGCAATGCTAATCTTACCATCCACACACACACTCCAACTTTTGCCCACACAAAAACACACATGCATACACAGAATGCACACACACACACACACACACACACAGACTGAACGGAGTTGCTGTGGTCAGCCCACACATGACTCAGCACACACATACACACACATCCCCTTCCACCTCTAATGATATCCTCCAGCATACTCACCAAGTCAAGTTTCACAAATTGGAATAGGCAAACACACACACACACACAAACTGAAAATGCAGAGATCAGCTTATTTTATTTCTCCGGGTCTATTTCTCTTGGTTTCTCTCTCCGTCACACTCTCTCTTAGTGTCCACACACACTGACAGACAGTCTGTCAGATTAAAACCAGCAGGCATTTTGGAGCAGTCAAGGTTCAGTACGCAAACAGCGTCTTGTCTCTCCCTAAAGCCTTGTTTAGACTGACCAAATCTCCGGCTCAGCTGGCCAGAGACTTTACACAACACAATAAAAACGCATATCATGATGCCAACTCAAACACCACAGTGCATAAACACATAGACACCATCAAAACTACCTAGCTAAAAAAAAATTATACTCAAACATTTTTTTTGAATTTTCCATCTTGGTTATTGGTATATTAAAATGTCCAGTTGGACTACTGATACAGCATCTTCAAATGAGGCTATTGCAGTTTTGATTTTTGATATGTCACTGTAACACACTGTAACACTTACTTTTAAGAGTAACTTTGATCACTTTCAAATAATGTCTATTTAAAAACTTTCAAATTATTAAATAACATGAAACAGTCAAGTATTAATAACATTATTACAATCTTCATTACCAATATAAAATTACATTACATAACATTGGCCAATGTTTATTTATTTCTTTTTTAATGTTAATATAACATTTCTGAAAACACTCACTCAGTAAGTTGTGTTTTTGAACATGTAGTCCAATAAAGGACAGCTTAAGGTAACACATCGATGCTACTTTAATCATTTGTTGAACAATTATTATTGTCAAAAACTTTGTTATGCCTTTGCCTTCAAATAACACCAATCAAAAATAACACAACCTTTAAGTAAGGTCAGCCAACATTTTTAGAATGTCCTAGATGGGACAAACACAAAACATTGCCAGCTATTTTATTAGTACACACTATTGATCATACAAACTCCCACAGTGGTACACGCACACACACTCACTAATTAACTACAAAAACACAAAACATTATCAATAAAAAGCCATTATCCACATAAGCACAACGCATTATCAATACATAAAGCCATTATGACAAGCCACTGTCAATACAATGGCACACTTAAATAACTACATGACATATTTCCAGTCACAAGTCACGCAAACTTTAACAAAACAGATGTACTATTAGCCACGCTTTGCAGGATGCAGTTTGGAAACATTAATGAACTTGGGATCCTGCGTTCGCTTCATTCACAAGCAACAAATACTCCAAACAAAAATCATGCCTGTCTTTTCCTTCCTAATGAAAAGTGTGTGCATGCGTGTTTATCTGCTGCTATTTTGTTATCTGAAAACTGCATTATAATCTATTCTCTGACAGCTCCGCGTTTAAGAAAAGCCGCAGCGCTCCACTGCACCTGAATGCGTGTGCGTAACGTGACGACCAATCCAATATTCCAAGAAACACAGAGGAAGTGATGTAGAACAAAGCGCATTTCCATAACAGAGAGAATTCTAAATGACAAGAGTGTGTGTGAGATGTCCTGATATCCACAGACTGTGGCATGATCCTTTCACTTCAGTTTCACGTTAAAGAAAAGCCGGACCGACGCACATCTTCTAAATATCTGTATGTGTATTAATGCTGTCACAATACGATATTTCAGTATTTGATACTTAATGCAAGTGTAATGACAGAGGGGAGCGCAATTAGAAATGACCTTCAGTGCAAAAAGCAGTGGTTATATTATAGTAAAAGTGTAGTTTTTTTTTGGAATGGAAAAAGTTTGTAACCAGGCTGTTTTGGTCACCATTGGCTCCCATAGCATTTTATTTCCTACTATGGAAGTCAGCCTGGTGACCCAAAACAGCCTGGTTACAAACTTGGTTACAGGTTACAAACATACAAAAATGGACCAGGTGAAACTTTTACTGGCAGACAGCACTGCGGAAAAACTGCTAAAATAAGATTCATTTTTAATTTAGCACTAACTTTGTTTCTTAGTACTGTTTTTCTTTGACATCCCTAGTTTTTTTCTGCTGCTGCTCGTGTGTTTTTCCATGTGTGTGTGACAACAAATCCAATATTCTGATTGTCGCATAGAGGAAGTGAGGGAGAACAAATGGCCATTTCCATAACAGAGAGTTCTGATGGACTCTGTGTGTGTGTGCGTGCTTGTTTTGGTGTCATTAATCGGAGCGGGATCTTTATTGCTGCTGGCATTGCTTTCTGTAAGCGTCCTGTCAGTCTGAGCCAACAACCTCTGAACACACACACACGCACACTCTTTTCCTTCACACATGCTGCGGCTAAATGGACAGTGCTAACAAGAGCAGTGTGTGTGTGTTTGAGGGGACGTTTGTGATTTGGAGGTCCCTCATGCAATCATGCGACCCGCAGAAGCAGAGCAAAAGCCCTCAGAGAAAAAAGTGAGTGGGAGAGGGGGACAGTGAGTTCAAAGCTACCAGTGGAGAGCCTATGTATTATGCATAAGACAAAGAAAAGCAGAACAAGCATGCGATAAGGAAAAGTTGTGTGATTCCCTTTTGTCATGTGTGTTGTTCTGGTGGGATGAGTTAAGCTGTGCTGTTGTGAGACGTAGTGCGTTCACTTCATGGGCTTCCTTGAACATTAGTATGCGTGTGTGTGCGTGTTTGTGAGAGAGCAAGATCAAACCTCAGAGAAACTTTTAAACACCTCCAAACAGACTCCTGTTGAATACAGATTTTGCCAAAAAGGCAATAAATCATCATGCATGCAGTATTTAAAAAGCCTGAAATTTCCAGAAATGAAGCAATGTACTGTATGAAACACAGAGGACACCTTCAAACCATGCGGATTTGACTTCATCAATAGAGCAAATTCATGCGCAAATCCCGAACCAGTTGTGAAATATGCCTTGGGAAATATCAAATGACTGGATTTCATCTGCACAAACTCACCAAACCGTGATAAATACATGCTACTTTCACCTAGTAATTACAAATGATATTCTCTCTGCAGTTCACATGTGCAGTGTCCACTGCATTATCTTTTATGATATACATGTATATGATATTATGGGATTTTAGAATGAACACTAAAATATACCACAGTCAATCTAAAGTACTTTAATTGTTTTACTAATGAAATGCCTTTCCAGCTAGTTGTAACTGCATAATACAATCCTTTGACTGAATCATAATGAATAATGAATCATGATGAATCAATAACGAATTAATAAGGATAATGAATCATTCAAGAATTGTGACTTGGTTTGAATGACTCATTGCAAAGAACCAATTTAAATGAATGATTCATTCACCTTTTGAGCATTGCAATGGCTTGCGACCAAGTTTTCCTCTAACAAAAGCTATATTTAGACAATTCAAAACTGTAGAGCAGAACAGTGCAAAAATGAAAAATTACCGTAGAGATATAAATGATTCAGAATGACTTTTCAAATCTTCTTCAGGGATGGTTTCTCACAACATTATGGCAATGTTTGAGTCCAAATCATGACTAGGACCAGAAGAGAGTCCAACCATGAGATCAAAACCATGACAATATGCACTTGGGCATGAATCTCAGTTCTTGAGTCCAAGTCTGAGACCATATTTTCATGATTTTAGTCTTGTCATGGATACTGGAGCATGTGGACTCAGTCTTGACTTGGACTCGTCCCTCTTGGTCTTGATTCAAATGAATGGGTCTCAACTACAACACTGCATTTCAGTCAATACTTCACACTGCAATTTTCTATGTATATGAACTGAACAACCTTCAAATGTGTTCTTCGGTCTGCTCTAAAACTCCTTTTTACATTTTCCTCACAAAACCTCCATAATCACCACGTCTCTCTTCAATTCAGCTCTCCTCAGGACATCACTGGACCAATTTGCAGTCTCATAAAAAGGCCCTGCTATCTAGTATAAAACAATTAGAGGAAGTGCGACAACCGTTAGTTGCAGGATGTACATTGTCATCTATATGAATAAATTTATGTCCCTCGTTACAGCTTGAATGGACTGCCATCTAAGTGCATGCTTTTTTTTTATAACAGAGGAGCCATACAAAACATTTCCCTTCCATCTGCCCAATTTAAACCTTTCTTTCACAGTAACCCTTTTAACCTACATTCTTTATTATTTTGTTTCTAACTTTAGGTAAAGTACTTTGTTTAAGTCTATTTGGACATATTTTTTTCTCAGTATTAGGGTTTTGCAATACTGACAAAATTAGTACTTGATATTTTTTTTCAATAATAAATAATTGTGTACCTTGGCTAGTTAAGGCCTGTCAGTGGGTAATTTAACATGACACTTAAAAAAGCAAGGCAAGTTGGTCTTAATTGAGGGATCAATTGAATCATGCGTTCAAATAATTTGTTCAAAACAGCTGATTCGTAGCTGAAGTGGCTGTCTTCTTGAAAGGATCATTGATTTATTGAGTTTAAAAAAGAAATAAATTCCACTATTCCACTACTTTTGCAATGGTTAGCCTGAAAACTTCAGGGTTTTATTTTAGCATAAACGAACCAAATCAGCTAATGGACCAAATTTGCTCTGCCCATGTAAACGATAACTTCATGCTCCTTCTTGTACTTGAACGAATGGCCATGTGACATGTTTTCAGTTCGTATGGACCGTGATTGTTTCTGAAACACAGTAAAAGCACTAGTTTAGATGAGGACAAGCTAAAGATACACTTATAACCCTTTTTCCTTCTATTTGTACCCCTTTCTAAACCCAAATGCCCTGTTCCCAGATCTAATGTAAACATGGCCTAAGGCGAGCAAATGTTCTGCTCTGGCTTTATTTGGAACTATTTTTGTTGATGAAACAGAAACAAAGAGACAATATCGTGTCTAAAATGTAACTTACTTAATAGACCCTCTTGGGCTGACGTCACAATTATGTCGCAGCACTAGCTGGAGGCAAAACAAAGGGAAAACTGGAGGCGGCCAATTCAAACCAGTGCAGATTTAGATATATTAGGAGCCTTAAATATCTTGTTGTGATATTGGGTTATTGCTTACCTGATGCCAATGCCAGACAAAAAAAACGATGACAGCTGTGGTTAAATGTGATAAAACGACTGGACAAAAACGATCTTCAAAAATGTTTGCATTTTCAGGAAGCTATTCTTAAAAGCTTCAATAATGTATTGTCTTTTGTTGTTCTGGACGCATCTAAAAATTGTATATGCATCTCACAACTTTGTCGTGTATGAAATAATGTCTGTGTGTATGTGTGTAAATAAACAAACTGATGATTAGATTAGATAAGATGATGATTCAAACTCCCGTTTGAATAGTAAGCAGCAGCTTCTTTTAATAAGAAAAGCTCCCTATCTTAAAGGTTGTGAGTGGTCA
>JAUYWG010000050.1:19319495-19340589 GCA_034779775.1 Enteromius afrohamiltoni
TAATATTAAATTTAAAATATTAGTAAAGTACTATAACAGTATATAAAATAATGCCATTGTGCTTTGTTCCATTCTAGTGTGCATTCCAACAGTTGGTCTATAGAATTATGTTGTTTTGCTGTTTTTCTAATCTATTGTGTTCTGTTGTTGCTTTGTCCCGCGTCTCAAAATAGTTTTCATTAACGAAATAAAGCTGATAAAAAATAGATAGAAAACATTTTACATTCATTGAAATAAAGCAGAAATGCAATATACAGTAAATAGTAGAACAGTAGAAAAAAACATGTAACTAAATAAATACAAACAAAAAGGACAAAAAAAAAAGAAGACTTCAACTAACGTTAAATTTAAAACCTAAAACACAAAAATAGAAGATTTTAGTGTTATTTAAATAACACTCAAAATCACTGCTATAGTTTTATTTTGTTGTGTTGTACCGTAAGAGAAAGTAGCACTGGACGGTCGATAGTCTGAAGAAAAGAGTGAGAAGAGGACAGGGAACGAGGGAGCTGGCAATGGAGAGAAGAAATGGCGTGATGAGAGAAAATGAGAACACAGGAAGGATCAGAGCGTGATAATGAAAGAAAAAATGAGCAAGAAATGACCGAGAATGAGTGAAAGAAAAAGGGAATGAGAGCAGAGAAACCACAGAAGAGAGATCCAGAAAGACAGAGCGGCAGCGTTTCTCTTAACTGGAGCAATATTTCTTTTTAATTTGCACCGCTGTAAAGAAATATCACAGAAACCTCGGCTGCTTGGAAGAAAGAGAGAGAGAGTGTTTGACTGCACAAGCACGCTCAAACTCTCACTGGAGGAATTCTCCTTTTGTGTTTTTAATTGTGGTCACCAGAGGCCTCATTGGCTGTTATCATGGCTCTGCTTATTGGCTGACAAAACACTGTTGTGATTTGATTGGCCCCCTGAGGGACCCTGGCAACAAACCACGCCCACTTTCCGTTAGGAGCTTGTTATTATGCAGAGAGATCAAAGTTGGCCTGCACATAGATTCCCAAGCAAATGTACCTTTCACACTGTGTTGGTGTGCAATATTTACATCTTGTATGCATTTCATTAGCATTTGCCTTTCGGAGCGCTGCCTAAAATCAAGGATTTGCGTCTGGAAAATTGCCTAAAATGTGTCTGCGTTGTAATGAGGTTAAAAAAAGCAGACTGTAATTTTGGTAATTAATAACTGCAAGCTGTTCTGTTTTTCTACTTTCTCTTTACTTCCGCCTGTCAAATTATCTCACTCTATTTCTTAAAGAAAACATTAATGCAGTGTAAAAATACTACTTAATATGCAGCAGGTGTCGGATATAAGAGATGCCGCAGATGAAGAAAACACAATCAAGGACTGAAGTTGATTAATTGTCACTAACAACTGCAGAGAGAATAAAAAAATGATGAAGAAAACTTGTCAAGATAAACTTTAATGTTGAATTAGTTTTGAAATCTTGAAGTATGAATGTTTTAGGGCCATGCAGTCTATCGCACAGAAATATTAACAGAACGATGAACAACAGAGAACGATAGCTAGAGAGTCTTAATGACAGAATGAGAGAAATAACAACAGGCAGATAATGACATATATATAATCATAGGCTATATATAACATGATAGATAGACACAATGACAGATATTAATAACAATGATCAATGAACAATGAAATTGTTCGACATCGCCCAACCCTAGTGCGGATTAAAAAAAAAACTATCCATGAACAGATTATACATCAAATTATCATCCCAGCCCTAACTGTTATATTATGATGGATATAATAGCACAGACAGACATATACAACCACAGATATAAAATTATGATAAATATAATGTCAGATGGATATAGAAAAAAGACCGCGATTTTAACTGTAAAAAAATTTCTATAGTAAAAACCTGTAAATTGTTTAACGGTAAATTCCTGTAAAATTTACAGGGGAAAAATGTAAACTGATGCCAGATTTCAAATTTTGTTTAAGTTTGATGTTTTTTCTTTGAAATAACTATGTTTTTTCTTATAAGTGATGTTTATTAGAGTCTCATCATGTTTGTTATTAGTGTTTGTGTGAATGACTCTGAGCTCCTTCTATATGTGTTCATACTTAAAAGCTGCTTGTGATGGGCTTTGGTTTGGACTTTCTCATCATCACCTGCTTTTGGTGCTTATCAGTGTTTTCCAAAGATACAAAACAGATTTTAGTACTTCAATGGGTTATTATATGAACATAATATCAGTATTTAACGGTACCTTTTAACTTAAAACCGTAAAACCAAAAATGTCGTAACCGTATTTTTTTAAAGCAACCACGGCTGCCAGTTTTACTGTAAATTGTACTGATGAGAACGGCGAGCAGAAATAACAACAGATACAGCGATAGACACAAAGAACAACAGACTATATACTGTATAGAACCATATCTACCTTGATAATAATAGATATGGATAGACATAACGACAGACAGATAGATCTAACAATAGACATAAGACAGACAGACAGCGATAGAATGATATAAACGATATATAGACAGAATGATAGGTATAACAATAGATATAATCCCACATATAATGACGAAGATAATAATAGATATAACTACAGAATGACAGACATGACAGATATAGCCTAATGATAAATATAAAAGCAGACGGAGAAAACAACAAATATAACGGTACAGTAGATATAACGAGAGACACACAACCAATGATAAATCTAATATTACACTAGTCTGTTACTCAGAGACCTCACTTCAGTAAATAACTCCGTTTTTTAAGCAATTCAGTACTGATCCACAGTGATTTTACCAACATAAATGTTATGGATTACACAACAACCTCATATATCGTTATCTTTGCACTGATGTTTTCCATCTCAGAATCTATAACGTCTGATGCCCACGTACGACACAACGGCGTCTCATTATGAACACACACGGAGGAGACACAGAAGCTTCCCGTCCCAGTGCGTCATGGGAAATCTCAGCCCCCAGCGGATCAAATTCCACCTCCTTTTCCTCGCTTTCTTTCTTTCTTTAGTTCAATCTCTACTTCTCCCTGCTATCTGATCCTCCCTTTGTTACTACTGCTGCGAGCAACTGAAATTTCACACGCTTGTCAAATCACACTTATGCACTTCACACACACACACACACGAACGTTTCATATAATGTCTTGAATAGACATGACTAAATACATTTATGCACTCCAGCTCTCTGATGTTTTATGCACACACAAACACGTTTAATTAGCCATTCAAATGAGGACACCACCAACTACAAATCCCAAACCTACAAGAAAACTTTTGAAATATTATTCATCGTTTAATCGTTTTTCCAAACCAAGATGTCTTCGAATATCTCCAAAGGGAGTTTTACTGAGATTTACTTCAGTTCTTATCCTCAAACGATAACTAAATCCACATACCTCAAAAGGCTGATAGCATGCGATGTATTAAAGTTCCAGGCGGTCTTGATTAAACGGCAATAACATTTTCGAATCGTACATCATTAAAAGAAAACTCCACATTTACGAAGCCTTTTGACATTCGGTAACTCAAGACACGTACATACACACAATCTGGAGAGTTTCCATATGTGTGATCGCAAATAGCTCAAACACAGACACGCAGTGAGGAAATCTGGTAAGTTCATTACATATAATGGAAAGGCTGCTGCGGTAGTAAGTCGTAGAAAGAGTATCAATTACATTGAAAAACAAATGACACACACAAGCACGCTTGAGGTCTATCTATGTCACATCTGCTCTGAACACCCAAATAACCTGAGGCTAAAGTAAAATATCTCAATCATTTAGCTTATTATAGTCAACAGTCTGCAATAGCCATTAAAGTGAGTGTGTGCTTCTGTGTATGTGTGTGTGTGTGTGTGTGTTAACAGAAAGACAGTCCAGCTGGTACTGAACTTTGTATAAATCTAACACTAGGTAAGAAAGAAGAGAACCAGATGAGAAGGGAGGGAGAGGTCACAGAGGTGGTATTGTTGGCCATTTTTGCTCCCACATGCGATGTATACTGTAGGTTAAGTAAGTATTTTTCCATTTCATTTTCTCCATATGGATTTCAGAAAGGCCATGCAACACACTAACTAGCTCTGAGGTGAAACCTATAATGTTGTTCCATTATAAGTTTATAATAATGTATAAACTCCATTATAAATGTTCCATTTAAAAAGTAAATTGAAATCTTGGAAAAAAATCAGGTAAAAGTAATTCGGTTCAACTAAGCTTCCAATAATGTACTTGAATAAAAAAAAAAATCAGTATATAGCCATTGATTCAGTATATAAACAGCATATTTTGAGTTTATTGCTAAATACTTAACATATATGTAAATATGTACAAGTAAATGAATGGACACAATGTGATTTGCAATGCTTTATAAAGCAGTTTCTGTTTATATTTTTTTATAAAATCGGGCTGGGCGATTTATTCATGTGCATTTCTTCAGTAAAGCCGGTACTTTGAATAGCGGTATGCCAGCCCTAGACATACTGAAACAGATGAAGAATGTACACGTAACAAACTTAAGAATACAAGTAACATAAATTGTTAAGATAAAGAAAACTAAAAAAAACAGAAGAAAAAAAAGACAAAACATGCAAAAAAATGAAAATGGAAAAAAAGAAAAATGCTGATTCAAAATGTATGCATAAATGATGAAATAAATAAATACAATAACGATAAATATTTACCATAAAAATAGCACTGCATCTGAATTATAAATAGTTTTTCACAAGGAATTAGGCAATAAAAAAATAAAAAATACACCTAGAGAAGTAGCTCGCTTGTGAAAGGTCTATATAAATATACATATACACACACACACACTTTGCATTTATTAAGCATTTATTTGTAGCATATAATACCGCAGCAGTGCATAATGAATCTTTGCATGAAAATGATTTTCAACACATGAATCAAAATCATTTTCCCTATACGTTGGCAGAGACAAATCACATAACAACATAACGGGGGGGTGCCGTATCTTAACGCTGCTCATTTGCATAAATTCAAACTTTGTCATGCCATTAAACAAGCTCTCGTCAGACACATCGCCCATGTCATCGCAAATCGTGAATCTCATTGAAAATGAATGATTTATGTTTTGCTGCCATACGCTGTACATGTATGAACGCCCCATGAGCCCAGGTGGTTTTCTACTTTTTGTTGTATCTCTGTCTCCACAAGAACTCATTCAGTCTCGCTCTCTTTGTCTGCAGGTTAAAGGGTTATCAGTGGGGAGAGTGCACGCAGAAGTGAGTAGCATTTCAAAAGACATCTCTAAATGTCACACACACACATTGTCTGTGGAGAGGAGGACTGGTAAATCACTTACTATAAGCAGGTCGCCTATGTAACTCAAGCCTCAACAGAACACACCCTGTTAACCTCCACACACACGGAGACAGACAGTCTATACATAGACCAGACATTACAATACATTTACACACACCAGCAGGCAGACCGATATTCAGATGGTTGGTAAGACACTGATTGACTCGTCTCACATTCTCTCTCAAGAGGAAAAAATAATTAAATACATTATGCACAGGCACACTAGATTCATTTTGTCTTTGGCTGCGGGACTACTTACAATAATTTCTTGAGATGTGAGGAGGCCGAGTTCAAGTCCTTCCATTTAATCTGAAAAGTCAATAACTGTATTTTCTCCTCTTGCTGATTGTAATTAATTTAGGGCATTTCTGTTTTGGGCTCTTTGCACCAAAGTTCAGTAGAGCGGTGGCTAACGATTGGTCAGCAGAACGATTTACAAAGGAATCAATGATTTGAGTCTGATCTTTTAAATGAATCTTATAAAAGTAGTTCACAAATTTAGAATAAACTATTATTGGATGAATGCGGTTGGTTGGTTGGTTGATTGAATGGCTGGCTTTGGTTGAAACACAGATAAAGGTACTAAAAGCTATATTAAAAAACATTATTTGGTGTAATGCAATGTGTTTATGTGGTTTAAGCTGCAAAAAACACATTATTTTCCACATACTGTACATTGTTGTTTCTCTCTAAGACCCGCATCGTTCCAAAAAAACAAGGTGTGCTCTGATTGGCCAGCTAACCAGTGCACTGCGATTGGCCGAATACCAATCGTTTAATTGAAATTGTACACCCCTTTTCATAATGCTGTGTCCCAAAACAATAAAACACATTACAAACGAGGCATCCAGTGGAGACATAATTACAGATTATTATGACTTAGTTCTGTCTTCTTAAACGTCTCCAGAACATGGCGCCCGCAGCAACACTACAGCGAGAATAATAGCTCCGCCTTCTTTCTTTGTGCAAACATTTGGGTGGTGTTTAAAAATAAATCCACTCTGTGACGTAACACAATACAAATATGGGCAAATAGTAATAGCTAAGTTTAGTAGATTTGTGAAAGATGATTTAAACCATTTACAGTACAAGTGAATCAATGTTTTGAGTCCAAACATTTAAATGATTCAGTTGAACCAGTTCACAAATCAGACTGAACAACTCTTTCTGACTGCGAGTTACTTATAAACACCCATTTAATCTTCACTGAAACAAACCGTTTAGAAGTCAAAATAAGTCTGGCACCATTGTGTTAATCTGTAGCTGACGACTGGCCAGCATTCAGATTGGTGTCAGATGATTGGCCACCCAGACAGTCATCAGATACGAATCTACTGACAGTAAGCCAAAGCTCGGTAGATTCGCAGTTGATGATTGGTTAATTTGTGCTGTAGCAGGTTAATGACAACATAATGCCGTTTAAATAAGCCTACCCTTTCCTGTCTTTCTTTTCCAGGAGGTTTTAATGGACCGGGTCACGCTGCACAAGTTCAACCAGTAAATTTGTACACGCTGTTCAGGAAACCTCCACAAACTGCCTGAATTTTTTCATCCTTTATGTCAGGATGAGGTTTTTATAAAAGCCAAGTGTGGTTTTGAACCCACATATTTGGATCCATCGGGGTGCTGACAGCTACAGACATTGTATTTTACTAGTGTAGAGTAAAAGCGACTAGAAGGAATGGAGTTATAGTTGGTAGAACGATGCTGTGAATGTCTCAGAGGTAGCGTTTGTTATGTATTTCTGGGTTTGACCAGAAAGCGTGCGACTTCTCCTGATGTTTCTACAGGGCCCTGAGAAATTTATCAACACCTTTAAGTCAACGTTAGTGCTCTAGTTCTCACACACAGACACTTCCAAGGACAAACTCCAATCAAAGACAAAACCGGGCTATTTTACGAAAGCACGTCTGAAGGACAAAGGCCATTTCCCACCTGAGAAACGAACGGACAGAGAAAGAGAACTCAATACAGGTCACTTTAAGGTCTAGACTATACCTCTGCTTTATCTGAGAGATTAAATTCACTCTCTTCCATACAAAAACACTCACTTATCCTGCGGAAACACACACACACACACACACACACACCTGTGAGTTATGAATTCCCCAGCATCTTTTAAAGCTCTATTAAATACAGTTTAGATTCATCACAGTCTGATACTTGCAAAGAATAACCCTTTTTTATTCATACAGCAGAGTAATGAGGTGCGGACACATATATTATCTGAATCATTCAAGTACAGGGTGCAGGAAAAACCCTGGTCTATTATGATTCATTAACATGAAATTAGACAACAAGATAAGGCCATTCAGTTCATCTAGGAAGAACGTCCTCCAGGGGGTTTGTTTCCAGCAGCCAATTACGTTTATTAATGAATAAATAAAAGTTAACCTATTTGCGTCAAACCTCTGAAACTTTCAATGATTGTAGAACTGATAAAGGCTATAAAAAGGCACGAACCACAGAAGGGTTTTCTTAATTTAAAATCGATTCTGACTGCATTTAATTCAACTGCAATGGTTTAATGTCTCTTGAATCGCAGAAAAAAAAAACAACATAACTAATATGACTTATATATGTTATGTGTCACGCCAGTGGCGTGCCTTGTGTTTATGTTGTTTCTGCCATGTGTCTTCCCTCGTTTGTAACTACGCCCTGTAATTAGTGTTCACTCCCTGCCAGCCCTGTGTCCTGTACCTGTGTAGCCAGCTTGTTCCCTTGTCTTGATTTTCTATTAAATGTTCGCTACTTCGAATTCTCGTCTCCGTGCCTTCTCTCCGTGCCTGGATAGCGAGAGCGCAACCTAACCCAGAGCCGCATTGTGACATTATGTTGTTAAACATGCTATAAAAATAAAACTATATAATATCAGACTACATTCCAATATTTAATGTTAAAGGATTTCAGTCTTAAAATACATCAACATAAATAAAAACTAAGACTGATAGAGATTTGGGTTTCACTTGGATAGAAGCATGGATGCGTTAAAATCAGGCGACTACAGAAACTAAGGGTAACACAAAGTCCAATTGAGCAGCGCCACACCAACATTGCTCCAAGAACACTTGGACATGTGTCTCAAGTCTCAGGACAGGCCATGACCAGGGATTTTCTTTTAAACTAAGTGGGTGGTGTGACATCCACACAAAAAGCGCATCAGATCAGATTAAGGAAGGGTACCAACAGAGATTCGTTTGTGGCCTGGCCGGTCAAGCCGCTTCACATTGAATGACAACTTCAGCAGGACGGAACTGAGAGGGCTTTTTCTGTATTTTACACACTCTGGGTTTCAAAACCCGGCACGAATTGGGATACCGCAACCGTTTTCTGATGGAGCTCCTGGTGCTTTTCCAAAAGTGAAATCTCAGACTGGATCCGGTTTGGCTCTGTTGATTTGGACGGAGTCCTAAAAGACGAGGCTGGGGGTGGTAAACAAAGCCATGCTGCCACAAACACATCGATCGAGACGGTCATCGTACAACACGCAAATCAGCATATTATATTAATTTGATTACTTCCAACATGATTGGGTTTGGTAATTAAGTGGTAATTACGGTTTGAACTATGAAGTTGGCCATATCTGTAAATTAAAGCAAGGATTGGATAATCGCTGTAGAGACAGGTTATAACATGATGTTTTCTTATGGAAAACGTATTTTCAGAGCACTTGCTCATCTATAGTACATCCCAAAGACATTTCCTGTCAGATATTAAACAGACATTTAGAAGATGTTATTTTTTATGATTCAGAATGCATGTAAAACTGTCATTTAAAAGAAGTTTGTACACAGCAGATGCTTCTTAATGTAAGACATCTTGGAGAAATGTGCTATTTGAGCAAGAATCCAATGAGTTCTCAACGGGCATCCTGAAACACTTTTTCCGCATTTGAGAAAATGTTTCACTAGGATATACTTAAAAATAGGAAAGACTTATAGCACTTTCCATTTTATGCCAACATTAAACGCAAAAAAATGTCATGTTTATCAGTGAAAGTTAAATACATTTTTAGTTTTAGTTTTTTTTGTTTTTTAAGTCAAACACTTGAACACAGACACAGAAACCATCAAAATAAAATACATTTATTTTTAATTTAATTTTATATTTAATTTAAAGCATAAGGTCCCATTTTGTTTTTTAATTCAAGAAGAAGGGAAAATTATTTACAATTATTCATCATGTTTTATGCCGGGGGAAAAAAAGTGTGTGATTTACAAGTCCTGTCCTCCTCTTTTTCTCATTTAAGAAGCGCCTTCATTTGGATATATGCTCCAATACAGAATAAAGGTCATGCTAATTTTGAATACAAAAAATAAACCATCCCTAATTGTACATGACTCATCAAAACAACTAAAAACAAATGACGTTCTGCCTCTACAAGTTCTTATTTTTATTTTTTTTTCAATCACCTGTCACACAGAAACCACTTTTCACAATCCAATCTATATTTTTTTTTTCTCATTAAACATCATGTTTTGTTCTGAAATGCTTCACATGCCAGAAGTCAAATGGCTTTTTCATCTTGACTAAACAAGTTTTTTTTTTCACTCACAGTCCAATAAAAGCTGCACACTTTGGCAGTAAAACAACCATCGAAAACCAGCCGTTGAGTGCATATATCAAAGGTTTTAAAAACACAACTGTTTCTTTAAATAACGCACACAGTGGAAGGGTAAAAAGCGCTGGTTTAAAGAACATTAGAAGTGTGACGGTTGAGTTCCTGTCTATGAGGGCAGAGCGCCAGAACAGAGGAGAACAGTAGAAGACTGTGTGAGAATCGACAAAGAGCTGAACGAGGGAACGGACGGCGCTGTAAAATAAACGAGAGCAGCAGACCCAACTATTACTGCTCTTACACAGCGGCAGCTGCGGCGAGTCAATGTCAAACTCTTGAACATGTGTGCAAACACATTCGCCGGGTCAGTCTGTGGAGATTGTGTTACTCTGTGTGTAATATTCGTGAGTGCCAGGTAACAAAAAAGTGTGTGGAAAAGAATCAGAAAGACAGCGAGAGAGAGCGAGAGACTGCTGCTCTGTTGGCTTTTGAGTGATGAATCTTTTATTTATGGAGTCGTGGAACCGTTGACACCTTGCAGGCAAATGAAAAGAAGCCACACCATAAGGAACTGAAATGTGTGTGGTGTGTGTAAGTGTGAGGAAGGAAAAATGAAGGATGAGGGGGTGGAGGAGAAATATGATAAGGTTTGATATAGTGAGAGACGAGAATGAGAAAAAGAGAGGTATCGGAACTCCCTCTGGAAAAAAATAAGACATTACATACACTGCTGTGTGCGAGTGTGTGTGTGTGTGTGTGTGTGTGTGTGTTTTGTGGTCGGGCTCGCGGCCGGCAGCATTCCAGCCTGAAGCTGCTCTGAGTTCTGTGTTATTACTGATGTAAATTTAGAAACATAATTATGAGCTTTATTCAACGAACACAAGCACTGAGACCTGAGATGGTCGGTCCTGCTTGTCCACGTTTCTGTTTTTTACTGCATTCAGTGAGTTTTTTCAGATGAAATGCACATTTAAATGAAGCTTATATATTAAAGGGATAGTTCACCATAGTTTACCTCTGACACACAACCATGTCCAAACCGCCTCGAGCTCGCGCTTTGGCGAACGCCGGAAGTGATCTGTTGTGAACTCGCGCTTTGGATACGCAAACGACGGAACACCGGAAATGATCTGAAAGCGCGAACCCGAGGCGGTTTGGACATGGTTGTCTATCAGAGGTAAAAAATTATACAAATACTGTTCAGTTTCTCACAAAAAACGATCGTTTCGTGTCTTAAGACATCAATGTATCGTCACGAGCCACAGGGTGTAATTTGGATTCGTCTGTCCATGTTTTTTTTTTTACTTTGAAAGGTTCGGTGCCCATCCACTTCCATTAAATGACTACCAGACTGCCGCGGTTAAAGTTAAAAATCTTCTTTGTGTTCTGCTGAGGAAACAAAGTCACCTACATCTTGGATGCCCTGGGGGTGAGCAAATACATTTTCATTTTTGGGTGAACTATCCCTTTAATATACATTGTTCAAGTCTGGGTTATCATTAACTAAAACAATAAAATAAACTTGAATAAACATTATAAACAATTAATAAATTGGTCAGACTTTACAATACGGTTCATTACAATAAGGTTAAATGCTAACAAATAACCCCTTGTTGTTAGCAATAAATTAATACAATTATTATTATTATTATTATTTTACTAAATTAACTACAATTAAAAACTGTAAAACTATATAGATATGTTTAAAAAACAATAAAAATGACAAAAAAACAACTAAATGACTTTAAAAGTAGTTCACAAAAAAAATAAAAAATTAAAAAGTATATAATTAATCACAAACATGAAATCTAGTACATCCCTTAGTGCAATTATTTTAATGCAATACTAAAAATAAACTGATACAGTGCATAATGACTCATAGTAAGATTCGATGTGAGGTGTTTGTATTAGATTCACTACAAAAGGACTCCTAAAAGTCCTTTGTTTATGATTAGTTGCACTGCATGTGAATGATTCGCTAAAATGAACAGTCATTGCAGGCATTCATTCGGGAATCAGACAACACTGGTTGAACAGTGTTGTTCATTCACTAAGTTGAACTGATTATTAGGAGTCATTGGTTGTGCTGTGTGTTGTTTGTTCAGTAAAAAGGAGTTCAGGAGTCACACTGAATGCATAACTGAACGTCTTTTTATATTCCATAAAAGTAAAACACGGTTTGGTACCGTTTGGTGGTACTTTGTTAGCCTTCTTCTGCTATACTGTGAGAGCCACATTTCTGAAATGTCAAAGGAACATCCTAACGAGTAGAGGTGCGCATATATATGTGTGTGTGTGTGTGTGTGGCGGAGGACTGTCTCATGTACTCTGATGTGAGCACGTCGAATGTCAGGCGAACACAGAAAACCAATCCAATCTACAAAAGAGCGTGAGCACACACACACATAGACACATACATACCTGACAGGTCAAGTGCTCTCTAACCTAATTAGCAATAAATCTTTAGTGGCGACAGTCTGAAATGGCAGAGGCATCTTAAATCATGACACACACTTATCTCAGCCATCCTGACACTCAAAAACACACACACACACACACACTCTAGGCGCTGCGCCGCTATCAGTCACTAGCTCATAGTCCCCATGCAGGAAATATGAGCTTCACAGCACAATAATAATGATTATTAAACATTTAATAACGCCTCATATCTCTCTCCACTGTCTGCTTCTCAGTTGATTTCCCTCGTCTCTCTCATGCAAAGAGTATTGTGTGAAATATGCAATAAAATACGACTAGCATGAAACAGCAAAAGTTTAGTCTGAAAGTCAGGTATATTCTACGAGATCGAGTATATAAACATAAATATACATAAACACACACACCCACACACATTGATTTTTTACACTCATACACAAATAAAAATGTAAATAAATACACATATAAATCAATCAATCATATTATAAATAAATACAATTATTTATTAAATTTAAAAAAATATATTGTAATAAATAAACAAACCCTTAAATTTAATAAAATATAAAAATATAAAATAAACCTAAGGGCGATATTTTGGGGAAATTGAGAGTGACTTAAGAGTTGTCTATGCATATATTACGGACATACATCAGACAAACAAAGCACACACACACACACACACTCACTCACTTCTCCAGCAGCTCAGACTCCAGTGACCAGTCATTTTAAGCATCTGGCTGTCAATAGCAACTGCATCTCAATGACCCCAAGACCATTCGAATGCTAATGCGCGAACACACACACAGTGCTTTTTACCACAAACACAACTCCACACTCTTCGTCCGTCTTCAGTTACTCTCAATCACACAAACACAATCACAATACAAACACACATATATCTACATAAATACAGTCCAAAAGCCACATTCAATCCCACAGGAGCTCTTCACACAGATTGCTTGAGCGCTCGACCCAAAAACACACCGTCAGAAGGCCTGATTTGAACTGATAAGTTGCTTTTTGAACAGATAGAGGGAGAGAAAGCACAGTAACTCAACACGCATCCCCCATGCTAATAGTGCTTATGACGCTAGTGATGATGCTAATATTAGATAGCCAAGTTAATGTGTCTGACACCACATCACAGCGTGTAATTCTCACTGTCTGAAATCCTCGAAATCAACCAGATTTGCGGCTAACGGAAAACTTTTCATGTGCCAAGCGGAAATTTGCGAGACATGAAAGTTAAGCGAGTGCTTTTTAGCATCACCTTACCCCTAGCTGCAAATTTGCAGACTTCTAACAACGTGCTCTAGGGAACCAACTAAAACATTTCACTTGCAAACAAGTAAACAGCATGGCTGTTTAAACACAGGTGATGGAAAGGACGCTGTTAGCGTTGACCCGCGCTGCCAAACACTAAAGTAGGAGCGTAACCTGTCTTACTTTGTATTCAAAAGCTGTGTAAATACATTTGAGTGGTTAAATAAGAGTGGTTATTTACAATAAAAAGGCAGTTTGCATGATTATGAGACCCTATGTACGGCTGTATAAATATCTGAGGTGCGTTTATAGCTACAACTGATGCTGTGGTTTATGTTAGTTATGCTCTTAGATTCTTACGTGTTTTTATATATACTTAAGAATCTATACCCTGTTGAAAAATCCAGCATACACTGGTTAGATGGATGCAGGCATAATTATTAACAACATATGGTGTTCTTATGTAAGTGTACTGTATATGTGACCCTGGAGCACAAAACCAGTCATAAGTACCACAGCTATTGTAGCAATAGGCAAAGATACATGGTATGGGTAAAAATTATGATTTTTTCTTTTATGCCAAATATCATTAGGACGTTAAGTAAAGGTCATTTTGCATTAAGATTTCCTACTTTAAATATGTCAAAATCTAATTTTGGATTGGTAATATGCATCACTAAGAATGTCCTTCGGGTACCTTTAAAGACAAGTCAGATTCATCCAAATACACTTCATCAAAGTTTTTTTAACTGAGCTTTAAGATGATGTATCAAGAATGCAATCAACTGACCCTCATGAGGTTTTGTGGTCCAGGGTCACATCCCTGATAGCACATGTACATCTAGAAGACGTCTATTTGATGCTATTTGAGGTTGTTTGCTCAGCTGCAATATGTCTATTGGACGTCTCCTTTTAGATGTCAAATAAAAGTCTATTAGATGTCTTTAAGACATGTATGTAAAGCTGACATCTGAAAGAATCTGTCAGACTTTTTTAGACAGCAGATGCTTTCCAGATCAAGAGATCTTTAACAGACATCTTGCAGACGTACCTGAGCTATCTGGGATATATGCAATGTATGATGCTCAAGAAGAACAATGACAATGCCAGGGGGTGAAAACTTTTGAATTTGAAGATCAGGGTAAATTGCATTTATTTTGTCTTCTGGGAAACGATGCAAGTATATTCAGTACCTTCTGAAGACAAGTACTAAATGAAAATAAATAAAAAAAAGTTAGAAAACTGCATGCAACTGCATTTTTTTTTTTTGCTTTTAAGGCATTGTGTTTCCTTCAGTATCTTCAGTGAATGTTTAAACCTTTTATAATGCTGGAAAACCAAAGAATTTGCAGATCCTTAAGGGTTTTTCTAATGAACAGTGCAGTTTAGCTGTTCATCACAAACAAGAGACTCACGAATGACCATAATGAAACAAACAAAAAAAACAGTTGTGGATTTAATGGCAGGATTAATAATAATGCACATAACTACTGAATGGGTTATTTGAATAAATTCAGGTATTCTTTTGTCTTTTTGGACTATATGTAAACATCTTTTAAGTAAATCATCTAATTCAGGCCAGTATACTAAATAAGAAATAGCATGCAGTGTGTTTGCAAGTAGTAAGTCAATATATTCCGCTCAGCAATCTCCATCTCCTGTGCAGTGTGAGAGAATATTGCGCTCCGCAGATGTTCACTGATATGAGGTGAAATTCAGGTCTACAGCATCTCATTGGCCTCTTGGGAGGCCTGTGGTAGCTGAATTTATGTAACTACCCGTATGGTTGTGGTTCGATGCGGCACACAAACACCCAAATGTTTTCACCATACAACGAGCTCATCCGTTATTTTTTCTCACCCCTAAAGGCAGAGAGAAGAAATTCTGCGCCCTCTTGCCCAGTTCGGCTCATTAAAAATGGATCAATTGAGTCCCAAGGCTGTCAAGTCGCCCAATCTTACGTGACGCCTGCTGGGGGTGGAGCAAACCGGGCTCAAGATTTCAATATTAGCGCATATAAAAACCGCATAATAATATTGAACACTATATAAGAGCACAGTGAAAACTCTACTGGAGATTGTGACATAATCGTGGTTTCCATGGTAATTGTGCCTAGGGATTCTTGAATATTTAATTAAAAAAAAAAGCTTTGGGGTGGTTCTTTTTGGTTTTAGCTGATTTGCATTTTTGTGAATAATGCATGATGGGAAATCAATGCTTTCTCTTTGATGCCAAGAAGGAAAACAGCGCACACACAGGTTGGTATCAGCGGATTGATCACACTGCATTATGCTCTCGGGATGCTGGTTTGTTTGGACAGGCAGCAGCTGCTTTAAAAAACACTCTTCACCTACATGAGGAAGCACATACGTGGTTATATGTATTATTTTGAAGTCTGTAATATCACTTTTAAAGCAGCTACGCTGCCCAAATTTTACAATACCAGTAAGCTGCAAAAATATGATAATTTAACCATGGCAACTTTTACATTACTTTAACTCAAAATAAGTTGATCAAAAATATTTTTTTGGTTTGCACCAAAATTAGTTGATTTAACTTAATTTAAGGCAACAACTGAACTTCAAGTTTCAAAACCAATGAACCAATTCAGAACCAGTTTGTTAACCAATCAACATAAACAGAATCTGGGGCAAACATACTTTGATTAAAAGCCCAATTTCCAATGATGCTCACAATAAGATGATTTTTCCCATGCAAATATCACTAATAATGCTCTCAGAGATACACAGGGTACATTATAAGAGCCTATTTGCCAATTAACATAAATGGTTCCTCCATCAAGATCAATAGTACAGGTATCTGCCACAGACTCCCACTGAAGCATGACACCACTGAGAATCTATACGCTCTGCATCTGCTCCGACTCCTATAGACATATTCATGCATACTGAGGCATATTGTGTTAAGCGAGCAATGTGATGATGATGTGATATTTCACACTTTCATTCGCTCAAATATGGAAACGCATGTAAGTAATATGATACATATAGATTAAACTGAAATGGATGTACATAATCGCCGTTTATTAAAATGCGAAGCCCTGCAGTCCTAAAGCAATCTCCACTGCTTACATGTCCACATATGCAGAGAACGAGGGAACACACACACAAAGCACATATAAATAAGTCTCTGAAAGGCCCTTTCCACAATGCTGAATTGGCGTAAGAGTAGCGCCAGGAATTTATTTTCCTGTTTCAACCTGAGCAAGTAATCAGACTCACTTGCACGTACACCCACACACAGCTGTTTCTGAGGTGGTAATTACATGGGCACATCTGGAGTGGAACTTAGCAGTTGGAGAGAATGCCTGCAGATATGTGCCAGGTCCAGGTAGAGCTCTTAATGTGTGTGTTTCGAGATGGTGTGATACTCTGGCGGTAGAGTCCTGGTCGCGTGCCCATCTGACATTAAAGGAGGAAAATTAATTTCAGACGAATCCAAATCTACAACCGAAAAACGCCATGAGAAATAAACATACTCACATTTATGCAAACACATAAACGTTCATGCATCCAAAGTCAATTCTTCTCCTGAAAACTGGAATCTGATCTGTGCCAGTTTTCCTATCCTTATAGGGAGAGAGAAATAAACAGCATGGTATTCTGATATATACCACGATACCTAATGATTACCATATTCACATGCAGTGCAACGCTATAGTACTCCACAGTGCGTGGCCAAAAAACATGGAATTACCATTGTATATATATATTTTTTTTATATTTTGGAAAAAAATAAAGAAATTAATTAAAAAATAATCCTATCTAATGGTTAATGATTAACTTTTTTTAATTTGAATAAAAACAAAGAAATCTAATTAATAAAAAAGAATTAATGGCAAATATATATATATATATATACACTAAATAAATAAATAACTAAATATAATTTAACATTATTTATTTTTTGCAAAAACTGTGCATGTTTTATGCATATACATGTGAAATTTAAATGTAAAAAAAAGTTTATGTTTATGGGTGATTAAATGGGGGATTCAACTTTTTTTCATAAATAAAGACTAAATGAACATGTCAAATTCCCTCAGGTCTGTCTTTGGTCTTGTTTGATGTGACTCTATCCCAGTATGTGTGTGTGTTTGGACGTTTAAGTTGGCACAGAGGGTTACCTGGCATTCAGCACCAGCAGGCACATATGGGCCTATTTACACACGGAGGCTTACTCAACACCGCTGCCTCGAAAGACGAGAAGAGAACGCAAGGAAAAAAAAACACGACAAAAGGCATTTCCCCAAACCATTATCCACTTTGAGCAGAGGAGTGCGCTGAGACGAGCGCTATGCTAATCTCTCCGCTGCACACTTTGCAATACACACACAGATCCATCACACACGGAGAGCTGACATTCACACACACACACATCCCACACTGAATACAAGCAGACACCTACGCTGTCTATTCTGCAGGATACACGCTAGCCCACGCAAACATCTGTCCTATATGGACGCACACACAAACGTAGACCCACAGGCCCACACACGGCACAAAATTAGCATTTAGCTACACCTGCCAATGGCACATGAATCGAGAAAATGCACCGTTAATAAGCACTTTTCCTGGCCATGAATATGTATTCAGCTATTTCCTTAAAATAGAAATATATATTGTTGTTCCTATGACAACGTAAGTATGTAGCCGTTTTCCATGAGCATTAGCGACATACAGCAGGTCACTGTGTCTCAGCTTGTGATTTTCCTTGCTTTTTCATTATTAGGTCCAATTCGACACGTGTCTTACAACAACAAACGAACTGCTTCCTAACGTTATTGCTAAAGCTAACGTTTCCAATGAAGTGTAATTCGTATGTCCACACCATCCCCCATCCCTTGCGGGCGTGTTTATTATTAATTTGGCTAATTTGATGATTTATTTTCAGCCCAGTTTAACGCGCTTCACCATATTTAAACCAACTCTAGAGAATTCCGATGATTTTCCCTCCAAAAATGAGTGTGAAAGTAAACCTCCTTCCAGGGCAAAACTCAAAGCTAATTGCTAATTTCTTCGAGGCCCAGTGACCAATCACAAACTTTATAATGTTAATGTGAGATGAAGAGGTGCAATTATATATAAAACAAGTTAAATGAAGTGAATTTGAAATGGATACTAAGGAAAAAGCAAGATCAAGATGTCAACTACAGATTGAGTGTGCAACGTTAACAGGCTGGTGCAGTGTGTGTGTGTGTGTGTGTGTGTGTGTGTGGAGTTGTCAATAAGACCCCTGCACTGTGTCACCAGCATAACAAGACCAGAATGCCCTCGGGGGATGGCCGCACAGCGGGATCATGGGTAAAGCAGCCTCACTCTGTGGAGTCTGCTATCAGACCGAAACACATTGGCACTCAAAAAAATAAGCATTTAACGTAAAAATACCTATGTATATATGCATATGAATGTGTAAAAGTACGCATGCACACACACTTTCTAAACTAAGCATGGGAATTGGGATCTCCACATCTATAGATTGAATGAAAGAAATAGAACGAATCACTGATAAAATGAACAATATTGCTAGCTAGAACAACAGAACGAATTACTGATATAATGATAAGAGTGTAGATATAGAACAAATGATAGAACAATAGAATGAACCGCAGATATAATGATAGAATACAGACAGAACGATAGATAGATGGATATGAGGTCGAGACGAGTGGAGGCGGTCATTGGGCCGCTGACCTGCTCATGTAAACACCTTCAGTCTGCCAGCATGTCATCTGTCTGGACCCGCGAGGCCGCTCATTTAAGCGGAACGCTGTTATGAACATGTGACGAGCGCCTCCACATTCACGTTATTTGTCAGGAAATGACTCCGCCATGAAAGAGAATTTCGCTCCTCCAGCTTTTATTCATTTGCTAAACAAACATACACTAGCATTTGGCACTTCAACAAACAAATTAAAAAAACGTCCTGCGGCTTGTTCTTTGCGACACAGCCTTTGGCAGGAGTAATGACCTTCAAGCGTTTCTTTGTGATTTTAGTGTGGTGTTCATTTGTATAAACAGTCGCCACCTCCAAAGCACTTTCATTCCTCGCCGTTTGAGAGCCTCTATTTACAGGCTGACTGCTGTTTTCTTTTGAAGTTCGATTCGAAATGTAAATTCAGAATGTGAATGGAGGCTCACTGACAACCTGGAACAAAGTTTATCTGCGTCTAGATTTAAAGAAGCCAGCCCTGTTATGTTGCTCAATAATAGAATATCTGGATTCAAAATACCTACAAACAAAGAGTCCTACATACAGCACAAACATAATTAAAATCATTCAACAAAACATTTAACTTTCAAACTGTGATGTATTTATGAACAGAAGAGATTCCTTACTTTAGGGGTGAGACTCGGTTTCGTTCATTGGCAGGGCAAGGTTGTATAGCATTCTACAAGTAAAAACAAGAAAGATATTTCAATTTCATTTCAAATTTAGATTTTTAAACCTTCAATTTTTAAGGTTTAGTTCACCCCAAAATGAAAATTCTGTCATAAATTATTCCAAACCCATAAGGCCTTAGGCATTCATCTTGATGATATACATAGACAGCAACACAACTGAAATGATCCAGGTCCTGAAACATATACAGTCCATGTCACATTAGTGTCAGCTTCAGTTTTGCAATGCTAGGAGAATACTCTTTATGCACAAAGAAAACAAAAATAGCATAAATTTCATTCTTTACATATTTTTCCATATGCACGTTTTCCCTGGATGTAAACAAGGCATGCTTGCGCATGTGCTGCGTTGTGATACTCTCTAAAATGACAGAAGACGCAAGTCAAGAATGGATAGAGAATTTTTTTTCTACGCAAAAAAAAAAAAACTGTATTCTCGTAGCGTCGCAAAAATGAAGTTGATCCACTGATGTCACATGGACTGATGTTTTTACTGTGTTTCTGGATCTGGGATCATTTCAGTTGTGCTGCTGTCTATGGAGGGTCAGGTATTAAGGAGAAGGTCTTGTGGCTTTGGAACAACATGAGAGGGAGTAATTAATGACAGAATTTTCATTTTTGGGTGAACTAACCCTTTAAAAGAAAGTTAAAAGAAATTAAACCAAGAAAAACTATGAAAGTTCAACAAGTCTTTATGAATAGCATAAACAGAATTATAAATAGAATGATAGATAAAATTACAGAACAAAAGATAGATACAGTAGGTAGACCGATAGAATGACACAACCATTCATATTAGAAATAGTGATAGAAAGAACAATAGAAAGACTAGAATAAAACAGATCCATTAATAAAACACACACACACACACAGTGAGAGACATGCTGCATTTCATTTAGTAGAACAAGCAGATCTCTCTCTTTCTCTCTGTTCCAGACAAAGTCACACATGTGCAAGAGCTCCCAGATGAGTGGGAGTGAGAAGTGACCAGCAGTTCACACACACACACTTGCAGTGGCCGTGTTGAATGGATTAGCTGTGTGCGCGCCAGTGAAAAGTGCTTCTGGCTGTTT
>JAUYWG010000050.1:19371839-19381839 GCA_034779775.1 Enteromius afrohamiltoni
ATTCCGCGTCTGAGTCTTCCATCACGCTACACGGGGACATCCTCGATCAGTCATCTCTCGTCTGCCTCCGTGACAGTTTTAGAATTGAATAAATTTGGAGGAATTTAGCATTACATCACTTGTTCACCAATGGATCTTCTGCAGTGAATGGGTGCCGTCAGAATGAGAGTCCAAACAGCTGATAAAATCACAATACAACACAATCCACACTTAATCGACACCACACCAGTCCATCCATGTCAGGAAAAGCAAACAAGTCCTAACTTGAAAATACCAGTGCATATTTCTCTCCTGATTCACTGTAAAAAAAAAACAAAAAAACAATATTATGGATAGAAGGCTCATTTTAGATGAAAGCAGTTGTTTAAATGTAAAAATCTTAACAATGAATTTGTTTCCTACATGCATGCAGATTTTCTCTTCAATAACTAATTGATTTTAGTCATATAAATTACTTGGATTATTTTGATCAGCTGACGGCACCCATTCACTGCAGAGGATCCATTGGTGAGCAAGTGCCGAAATCCCATTTCTCTAAATATTTTTCAATGAAGAAACAAACTCATCAGCATCTTAGATGGCCTGAGGGTGAGTAAATGCTCAACACATTTCATTCTTGAGTAAAGTATTCCATTAAAGACTAAAACTTTGTGTAAAAGTTTTGTGACTGTTCAACAATCAAATCATTCATCAAACCATTCCATGGTGCTTTAAAATAAACACCTCTACACAAACTCACACATTTTCCCTTGTTTTGTTTTTAGCTTTGTTTGGTTCTTAAACATGATGTTCCTTTAAAACGCATCCAAAGACCACAATCACAGTTTGACACAAGTGAGATAAATGAGGTAATGGGGCAAGAGTGTTTAGCTTCTAAAAGAAAAACACAACACGCACAGTGCAGGTATATGCACATGCTCATACATATATGCAGTCAAAATGCATGCATATTTTACGAAAACACTTTTCACATGCAGCTTGAGTCATTGTAATCAATAAATCAACCGCACATAACATCATAGACAGACTAGATGCACACATGCATACAAAAGTCATAAAAAAATCAGGGATTTTCACTTAAAAGTGGTAAATAAGAACGTAATGGTGCAAAAAGCAGAAGAAATGTGGCCTCTTACACAACTTTGTGGAATAAATAAGCAGATGTGTGACATTTTAAGATTTGTATTGAATTATAAATGAATGCAAAAGAGAAACATTTTCACTCAGGCGCTTGGAAAACATGCATGTGTGTTTGCATGACTGGACCACACACGCACCAACATACACAGTCTAATACAATCAAGATGGGTGAGACATTGGCAGTGTTTCTGGCAGGGACTGGCTGATGTTTCCCGCTAATTAAATCATTCTTCTAACATTTCTAAGAGCCTAATTTTGAATAGCCGATTAAGAGGGAATTTTTCTAATTAAAACACACAAATAAACCCATCTCTGAGCTCATGGGAGACATGAATAGAGTTTGTCGAATAAAATGCGGTGTTAATGGGAATTCCAGCTTAGATGTTTTTTTTGCACAGCTATTTATATACTGGTGGGTGTAAGTGTATTTCGGTACCCATGCGAAAGGCAAATCCGCATGCATGTGCGGTTCAAAGAGTCAGAAATAATGTGTGCGTCTTTTAATAAAGCCACTAAGCAGAGCCTTTGGTTAGAAGATGAGACTGTGAGATAAATAGACACAGACGACATTAGAAGCAGAGCGAGAGCGAGAAATGTAGTACTGATTCAAGTGATCGTTTTATCACTGACATATATTAATGCAAATAACCACATTTTGGGAGATAAATGAGCAGAAATGCATATCTCGCTGAGAGGAGAATGCGTAGACTCTTCAATCACAGCTTATAGAAGGAAGATGAGAGTCAAAAATAGACTGACACAGACCACATGCCAGATACAACCAGACAGAATGAGCCGTCAGGCAGCACAGAGGCCTTGTTATGCATAAAAACCACCAAATGAAATGTTGAAGCACTTTAGTGTTAAATATTACAAGAGTTATGCCTGAAAGTGATGGAAAGAGAGGCTTATATTAAACTAGTGTAGCGGTTTGTTCTCCTCAAGCCTGTACTAAAGCTATTCAAGGTTTTTGCACAGAATACAGGTTTACATTTAGAATTAAACCGACTGTTTTATTTTACTGCACCTTTAAAGGTGCTCTATGCAGTCTTGCAAACACTAGGGGTACAGGATGTGCACCAAAGCAAAAACAAACTTCGGCCAGCCAATCGGGAAGAGGCGGCGGGGTTTAACACGCATTAAACACCACCTCTTCTTGCCGATTATTTGGCCGAAGTTTGTTTTTGTTGTGGTTCTCATAGTGTTTGTTTCGGTATTGCAGCCTCTGTGTTGTCTTTTTTCCCCAGTGTATTCAGAGGGCAAACAGCAAGACGATCGAGGGGTGATGCATAGGTTTTGAGATAAAAATTAAATCAAGCTAAAATCCTGCAACTTCGCATAGAGCACCTTTAAGACAATGTGTAAATAACCTCTGTAAAGACTGGTTAACCTCAGCACCGCAGTAGTTCAGCGAAGGCAATTTATTCAAAGGGAAGCGGTCCTGAGAAATGCATGATACTGGAGTAAGTGTGACAGGGAAGATGGATTGCTGTCACTCGAACTGCCAAACCACTTTTCTAAAGAAACACAGATATTCCTTCTTTAAAGCCTCATTTTAGTAATTCCGCTGACTTACCCGCTGATTAATTTGATTTCAAAGCAGCGATGAACTCTGTGGCAGCTTCACTCAAAGCTAATCATGCACTAATATTACTGCTAATGTAACCTACAAATGCCTGCTAGGATGTGACTACGCAGAAGGTAAATGCAGGGATAATTATTGTCACTTAAAGATATATTAAGGAAGTTATGTAAAGACAAGCATATGATGTGTTAGTCTGATTCTTTAAAAACCTCATGTAGCGCAACTGTGGTGGACAGTCGGTTTCTGATCTTTAATGATGAGTCACAAAATTATGTTTTTCTTTGGTTCTTAAATTCCAGAAACCACTTTTACACCAACCCACCGAAGTTAATTTTAATGTAAATATTCCATTGTCATAGTAAATTGAAGTCTAATACATATTTATAATATTTCATATTCAATTTGTACAATATTTAAAATTTAATTAATAATATTTATTATTGAGTAGTAAACTGACAGAATAGTTTTTTCCAAAATTTTATAAATATTTCAAACATATTTAAGACATATGTTCAGCAATGGAATTGAAATCACGTTCACACCAACCAACTTAAGTCAATTCTGATGTCACACAGACTCAAAAGCTCAAAAGTCTATCTCAGATTCAAAATTATGTCTGATTAATAAATGAACAGATTTTTCTAGTAAGTTTATATTTATAAAATATTTAATAAATGGTTAAAATCTATGTTTGAGATTGGAATTAAAACCGCTTTCACACTAACCAACCGAAGCGAATTCTGATTCTGATTCTTGAAGTCAAATGCACTTAAAATGGTGAAACTCAGTCTCAGAATTACCTCAGCAAATTGACCGATTATTACTTCCAAATTTAATAAATAGTTAAAATATAGTTAATATATTTCTTCAACAGTGGAATTCACTTTCACACTAGCCAACGAAAGCGAATTGTGATGTCAAATCAAATCAAAAGCCACAAACTCATTCACAAGATTTATGTCTGAGCAGCAAATTCACAGATTGATTTTTTTCTCCCAGGTTTAACATATATTTATGATATATTAAATATAATTAATATACATTTAACATATTCAAGAAACGAACTGAAACCTCTTTCACACTAACCAACTTAACTGAATTCTGTTGTCAAATGGACTTCAGATTTATAGTAAATTCACAGATGTTTTCTTCCAAGTTCAATATCATAAATTAAACATATTCCATATATATTTAATCATTTTTTTTAGGAATAGGGATTATATACTATACATCAAACAGATTTATTCAAGAATGGAACTGAAACCACATTTACATCCACCAACCAAAGAGGATTCTCATGTCAGATAGACTCCAAAGCTCTAGTGTGAATCCCAAGTTTGTCTAAGGTCTTTTATTTCAAGAGAGCAGTGAAAGTTCTTGGCATATTTTCTTTAAAATGTTTAATTCTTAATTGCATTAAAACGTTATTGCATGTGGCACCACACGCAGCAGCAGGGTCTAACATATGTCTAGGAATACAGCTAATTTGCAGCTTCACAAAGATCTTCATTTCCAGCTATATCAGCCAGCTAAACATGGCCTTCATCCAGCTGGGTAAACAACTTCCCACAAAAAATTATAATCACTCTAAATTTTGTTGACAACTTTAAAACTGGCTTGTCAACTCATTATCAAATGGCTTGCTGCTTTAAGCTGCCTCACAAACGAATTATGCAGATGACTTTGAGCGATTCCCCCAGACGCCAAGCCAACCGCTTATGCAGGTGCTGTAAATTAACAGAATAACGTAATCACAACTGAATCTGTGCATTAGATCATTTCATCAGCATTTCATTTTTTTTTTATTGCTTCAATCTGTCGTGTGTTTAAGCCTGTATCTACACAAATACGTCAAGTTGGGCTTGCTTGCTGCTCATTCAGTCAGTCGACCAGTCATTAGGTCATTGTTTACATTAAGATAATGACTTACAAAGACAATGCAGCATGAGGCTTCTTCTCTGTTTCCGGCAAATCCAAAGTTGCATAGACGGAGAGTGTGTGAGTGGAGAGAATGAGGATGTTTGTGAGAAAGAAAGCAGGCATATTCGCTTGCCAGATTCATGCAGCCTACATTGTCAATTATGGTGCAAAAATGTCATGTTGCATCCACCTATGGGTGACATTTGAGTTGTTGCAGTGTGAATTTGGCAAGAAATTTAGCTTATGTGAGCTTAACTTAAATTTCAGTTTTATATTTTATACTTTATATGTTTATATTTATTTAAAATATACACAAGCTACATATTATTACAGTAATATTTAATACCCAGTTTCAAAAACAAGGCTTAGCCTAAACCAGGATCATAGGTCATAGTTCAATTAGGGCATTAGTAATTTTCATAACCAAGGCTTAGAAAATAACATTACTGGTGTGCATCTTAAGACAAAACAATAGCACTGACATTTTGAAGTTAAAACAGCTCAAATTTACATTTATTCTATGCTTTCTGCCAAACTGGGAGTATATATCATAATTTAACACAAGGACAAAATGCTGTTCTTTTGTTATTTGTTTTATTTGTCGTCAAATCCTAGAAGAAAAGCATACTTTTCCACAATAAATATTTAGCAGCACAACTATTTTCATAGTTGATAATAAAAATAATAAATGTTTCTTTGGGCAGCAAATCAGCATATTACAATGATTTCTGAAGGATCATGTGACCTGAAGAATCAAATTCCTACTTTGCCCACGTTAATAAATTTAGATTTGAAATATATTTGAATAGTAAAAAGTTGTAATTATTCACAATATTACATATTTACTGTAACTTTGTTTTTTTTCTTAATGACTTTTTTCTCAGAATTGCTAGATATAAAGTCATATAAAGTTAAAAAGTCATAATTGTGACTTTATATATCAGAATTCTGACTTTATGGCGAGTTATAAAGTCCAATTTTGAGCTAAAAAAAAAAATATATATATATATATATATATGTTCTCAGATTGCATGTTTATATCTCCAATCTTTCTGACTTTATATCACGCTACTCTTGTGAGATAAAAAGTCACAATAACGGGTTTCCACAGTCACACAGTTTTAGACTCAAAGCATGAAAACGTTGCAGAACTACGTCAGTAGTCAGTGCAACCCCAGAACAACATCTATATTGCATTAGCCACAAGCTTGAAGAAACTCCATTTAGTCAAATTCTCAGCCAACCAGCAGCCGTCAGAAACTGCCCATTGCATCTGACAGGCTGCGTTTTCATTGGCTGCCGTTCCGTTCCGTCGTTTGTAATACCTTGATGTCGAGCCTCCCTGCAGCATTTATCTGTCAGCGTACCTCAGGCCTCAGTCATTTACAGGACTCGCCTCCTCCACTTCTAAGACTTTGAAAATCTGTGCAAGCCGAGAAATCTGATGAACAAAAACAATCAAGACGTTTTCGCTAAAAGCACCTCTTTGAAATCTCTGCCAAAGCGACGATGCGAGCACCCCCCGCACACAATATATCAAAACCGGCGCTTCTCGTTCTCTCCCGCCGATATCTGATTTAATTCCTCGGATTTCACTCAGTGTCTAAACGACGAGATTCTCAGGAGAGGATCGTGTGAAGTGGCCGTTTTGCAGAACGGTCTAATGAGAGTTTCCTCCTCCTCGTGGTGACACAGACGGTGACCTCTCCGTCATTATGATTATCGGTTGAAGTCAGAAACACTCTCAGGGAGCCGAGACAGGGAAGGTGACTGTGGGTTTGGGGGAAGGGGGTTACATTTTCCTTTAATATTCAGTCACAGCTCAGCATCGGCTCGCTTTATTACAGGAATGTACCCCGCTCTTCCTCTCTTTTGATCATTTGCGCTCTCTCTTTCTCTCTCGCCGCTTTTCCCATGATCCCTCAGCTCATTCCACTGCTAAAGGAGTTTTTGCCACTAATTAGATTTTATTTACTTTGAGTTTCCCTTTCTTCTCCTCACAATGATCAGCAACACCTGCCATGTCGCCTGTATGAGACGCATCTTACGTATCTAAAAATAAGACCATATGCACTGTCTCAAACAGTTGCAGTTCAGAGTTTCGTTTGTTCGGAGGCCAGAAACGTCCTCTGTGCAAGTACGCAAACACAGATGCGAAATCTTGGGACATGTTGAAAGCGTTTTGTACATGCGTGCATGGCTAACAGATATGAAAAATGATACATAATGCAATAACAACTCACTTCAAAGTTGAGAATGCACTTTTGTTTTGGCCATTTCTCTGTGAACTTGAAAAGTTAACACTAGCAGTGACGTTTTAAAAGGCAGAGGGGTCTAATGTTGTTTTGTGCCCCATTGATTTTCATTGGATGGGCTGTTGTTCAGAAACAGGTTTGAAATGGCACGAGGGTGAGGACATGTTGACATGTATTTACATTTTTCGCTATACTTCTCAAAGTTATGGTTATGCATGCTGAATTATGTAAAAATTGGATAAACAGTAAGTCATGGCAACATGTTTTCTGCTACTTTAAATCATTTCAACTTTTTTTTTAAGCAATAGGTTACCCCCGCCAAAATTAGTATTGCATTACTTGCTCACCAGTGGATCCTTTGCAGTCAATGAGCACCATCAGAATGAGATCCCAAACCGCTGATTAACAGTTTAGATCAGTTTCCACCAGGGCTGGGGCCATTCATGAATTGAATTGAGAATGAAAGGTAAATTCCAGTTCACTTCCTGGAATGGAAATGGAATTGAATTGGAATTACAGGAAGTAGAAGAATTCCACTGAAATCGGTTTATTGCTGAGCATTTATTTGTCATTGCATTTAAAGACATACATTTGAACTTTATTTATGATGATTTACAAATATCAAGCAATGTAAGAAATGGAGTTGATCAAATGCAAGTAAATAAAAATGAGAACAGTAAATTATGAATTAATAATTGAATGACAGTGGTGATAAATTTCTGAATACATTCAATATATGATTACCAAATGTTTTGGTCTTGATTTAAACTTCATGTAATTCAATTACACGGAGAATTTCAATTACACAACTTTAACATAAACAATCAAATACACCGTTTTATTCACACATGACTGATGCTTTTGAATCACATTAAGTTATTTTGATTTGTTTATGTTAAAGTAATGTAAATACATGGAAATTCACCATGTAATTGAATTAATAAAGTTTAAATCAAGACCAAAACATTCGTCAATATATTGAATGTATTCAGAAATGTATCACCACTCTCATTCAATTATTAATTCATAATGTACTGTTGCATTTGATCAACTCTATTTCTTACATTGCTTGATATTCTTAAATCATCATAAATAAAGTTTAAATGCATGTCTTTAAATGCAATGACAAATAAACGCTCAGCAATAAACAGAATTCCTGAATTGAATTCCACTTCCTGTAATTCCAATTCAATTCCAATTCTGTTTCCTTTAATTGTTGTTAAGTTCATCTCGTTAAGTTCATTCCTGAATTGACCCCAACCCTGGTTTCCACTAATAAACATTTCTCTAATAATTCAGATTATTCGACTTTTTCACTCAACAAAGCAATATTATGAATTATAGACTGGTATTTTATCTGAAAGCAACGGTTTGAAGTTAAAACATCTTGCTGGATTTGTTTCCAACAAATATGCAGCTTTTCACTTCACAAGATGTTAGAGGGGGGTGGATTACTTGATTCATTTGATGTTTGGACTCTCATTCTGACGGCACCCATTCACTGCAGAGGATCCACTGATGAGCAGGTGATGCAATGTTAAATGTCTCAAAATCTGTTCAGATGAACAAACAAACTCATCTGCATCTTGGATGGCCTGAAGGTAAGCACATTTTCAACAAATTCAAATTTTTGGCTGAACTATTGCATTAATTAGGTGGAAGTTTTTGTCATAGGGGTGCTAGCAACACCAAGGTCAGACGTTTGATTCACAGGTAATTGTTTAAATGTGTCTTGAATGCAAGTTGTTTTGGATTAAAAAAAAAAAGGTCTACCAAATGTGCAAATGTACTGCTTTAAATAGCTGTCTAATCTCTGTAAAAGTCTCTTTGTCCAGACAGCAGTGTGTGTGGTCCAGTCTGGAGGGGTGAAAGGGGAGCAGACTACCCTTCTGCTGTCCGTTTACTATGCCAAGATCAGACACGCCACCTCACTCACACGGGAGAGACACGCCAACTAATGAGATCAGAGCTTTGCGCTCGCAGACACAAGGTGCTCAAACACCAACACATTCAGCAGGCAGCTGGAACACACACACACACACACACATTTGGTTTTCTGTCATAGTGGGATCTTCTACTGATTATATGTTGAGCTAAAAAGATGCTTTTTGTCGAATTTAGACCTAAACATCATTTAGTATGTTTATTAAACTGTTCTCTATGGGGGGGACTATTTGCTGACCACATTTTATTATTCACGTCAGTCCATAAATAATGAACAAATTCATCATCATATCATAATTGGCGATAATTATATTGTATTTCTTTTTGTTTTATATTAGAGGTTTACTGTATATCATAGTTCCAAAAGTGGGATAAGTAATTAGTACTTTTATTCAGACGTGAGGCATTAATTGATCTCGATTGGCAGTAAACACATTTTAAATGTTATATGAAAAAGACAAATCCTATTTCAAGTTTTTATCTTCATTAAAACAATGCTTATTTAAATGATTTCTGAAGGATCAGGTGACACTGAAAACTGTAGCAATATCATGAAAAAAATACATTTTAAAATAGAAACTAGTTATTGTAAATTGCATTCATATTTCATTCATACCTCGGTGAGCATAAGAGACTATTTTTTTAAAACTGCTTTTTTAGCAGAGGGGGTTCCCAAGTGGAGGTTTTTGCAGATTCAGCTAATTTCTGGTGTCAAATTGGTCCCTAAAGTATAGTGAAGTAAACGCGCGCGCACACACACACACACACCTCACTCCAGGCTCGCTGCTGTTTGTGGCACTGTTCATGAGGCACCTGCAGGGGATTTCTCCAGGACTCCCTCCTTATCTCCTGTTCTCTCTCAATGTTCCCCTCTTTTCCATCAACATCAGTCTCCTCACCCAACTCTGGTTTTTCCGCTCCATTCGCGGCTCACTCTCAGAATCTGCAGCATTCTTAGGAGAATTTGAACGGCTGTTGTTCTAGACATGCTCACCCTCAACAGCATGTTTGTTTATTAAATAGTTGAACTAATTTGATGACACTTCCACTTCCCCTTATGCTCTCAGCTGCTGGCAAATTACAGAATATTCTTACAAATAACAACTCTGCTTCCTTACTATGTAGTCAGATTAATTATTATTGACACTATACTCCA
>JAUYWG010000050.1:19383442-19404551 GCA_034779775.1 Enteromius afrohamiltoni
AAGTAAACATCTGTTGAGTATTTTAACATATTTTGTTTTATTGTGTTGAATTAAAGACACAAAAATGCAGCGGGTCCTCCAGACCCACGCACACTGGCTGAGTAACAAAAATATGAACACCATACAAGGGTTAATCCATCTTTCATTTCATTTAATTTAATCAAACTTGAAATATAATCAAATCGTGCACTCTTGAATAGTCAACATAATCCAAAATCCGATTAATTTCTGTATAAAGTCACTGTTAATATGAGGAGAACAGGCGAAGAAATGTACAATGCATTTGGAATGTGCATGTGTGCATTATAATACGGTGTCCGGTGACAAAATCTGTGCAGTGCACCATAATCTACTATTACCCATAACCCCTTGCGCAAGAAAAGATAGTCATCTTTTGACTTTCCAGTGCTCACATATTGCCACACTCAAGTGGATTCATTTTTGCATCCTCAGTGAAGTACTTTTAGCGAGGAGCAGCAGAATGTGATTCTAAAGTTTGAAGCCTCGCTTTTCTCTCCTGCACTTTCCTGTTCTAATGGGCAGTCAAACACTCCTCACAGAAGCTCAGGGCGACACTATCAGACGGGGCTCTCCAGGAGATGGCTGTGTGTGTGTGTGTGTGTGTGTGTGTGTGTTGAGAGGTCCCCAGGGAAGATGATAGCAGGCTCTTAAGTGAATGGCTTTTCTGATGGCAGAAGTGTTCAATAACTCTCCACAAGCCGAAAATCTCTGCGTCTCCCATCACCAAAACACAACCAGCTCAGAGTGCAAATATACTGTAATATAGTCTATATTAGTTCACAGTGGTTTTACTGTAAATTTACTGACCTCTGATACAGATTTACTGTAATTTACAGCTGCGCATTGTGTATTTAAATAATATTTATAAAATATCCATGTGGTATTTATTATTTAGGTGTAAAACCTATGTACAACTGCAGGCATATATTAGTGCCCCTAGTTTTATCATTCGTTCAGCCACTTTTAGCGGTTAAATAAATTATGGGTGACACATATGCCTGTGTATAGCACATTTCAGACTTCAGTATGTCAGTAAGAAGTCCAAATCCACTCCAAACCACACTGACTTGTAAAATTCCTGGTAATGGACAGTATTAAAATATTTAAATAGATATTAACCAGGTTTCTGCATGTTATATGAAAGTAAACTCAAGAATTTTAAAGGTCAAGTTTAATGAAGAAATTGAAAATAATTTACTGGTTTCAGCTCGATGCAGTTATCATTTTGACATTTCCACCCATGACCAACTAAAACTTGTTCTAAAGTCTATGGTGCAGTATCTTATTATAAAAAAAATTATATATTATTTCTAAAAAATAATATATATAGGCGGGTAGTCTCAGTCGACATCACGGCTACGCAGCGTTGGCTGAACGTCTGGCACACTTCAGGGGTTTTGAAGTCGTCGTCGGATTGGTAGAATTATACAGGATTTCTGAGAGACGTTCTTCTACGTTCCACCTGGAAACGAAGATGCTGTGACGCCAAATTTCCTCCAGAAAGAAGGAGGATGTCAGGTTTACAACTCTGACGATGATTGCTCAAGATTAACTAACCACTGCATTTTCAAAGGTATGTGAAATATTTTTAAGTTTGCGGCATAGAATCTTTAAAATACGTGTGAGAGACTGTTATTGTGGCAACATTTCCATGCCCTGAAGCATCATTTAATATAATGTAATTTGGTTGTTTGACATGTCAGTCAAACAGCCTCAAGGGGCGGGCCTTGGCCAATGAAAGCTGCCATAGACTGCAGACCATCAGCTGCCAGTCTGAAGTTTTGGCTATGCACAGCAGAACAATCTATGACTTACCCCAAAAAATATTGTACTTTTTCAGTTTTTTCCCCCTCAACTTGATACACATTTGATGTTGCCAATCAAAAATGACTGTCCTACAAAAATAGCAAATACATTTTTTTCGTTATAATTTGTTATTGCCAAATATTGGAACTTTTTGAGTGGATGTGAAAATTGTATCATTAATCACTTAATACCATTGATTCCCAAATAATAAACACTGTCAAGATGCAAAAAAAGTATAAAACACATCCTCAGAATATTCCATCTTTCATCAGTGGTTCAACGGTAACATTATGAAGCTACAAGAATACTTTTTGTATTGAAGGAAAACAAAAATAACCGCTTTTTTCAACAATTCAGCACTGTACCACCATTTTTTTATGTATAGGCTACATTTACTCTTTACAGTCACAAGCCTCCCAGTTTCCATCCAGATTATCTTAAATTGTGTTCTGAGGATTAGGGTTTAAGAATCTTCTGACATTTCCACTGGAAAACTACAAAAATACTGATGAAGAACAGTTTTGGCAGTGCTATCAAAATGTTGACTTGCAATACACCAACACACAGATAATAGATACAGATTATGATACACAAACCTCCCGTTTTGATGTAATAAGCATTTGAATTTACACCGGTACCAGTCTGAAAGCATTTAAAATAATTACTGTTCACAGCGAGGCTCTAAAAAAAGCTTCACAGTCTTGGAAGTAAAGAGAAATTCTTCCTCAAATGACGCCGCAGAGACCCTAAACTCATTTAATGTAAAATACATCTCACATTCTTTCTTTTCTTCGCTTGCATTCTTTTCCCGGGCGATCATCAGTCTTTCTCCTTACAGTCTTTCTCTCTGCTTTGTGTCTTTCTTCTCTCTCTTTCCTGTTCTTTCTTTCTCTAAGTGTATGATTGCAGTGGACCCATGCTGAAAAGTCACATTACCCACGATGCCATGCTGGGAACATTCTGGGTCTGATAATTCACACGCTGTGAGTAAACAGTCTTTGTGTGTGCGTGCTAGAAAAGATATAGGCCATTTTAGAAGGTTATGGATGATTATATGTTTAACCACAGTAGGGTACAAGTCTTGGAGCTGCCACGCACACACACACGCACACACGCTCATGGCAGTGCAGATATTCCCTGCGCACTTGTGCTTCACTCTGCGTGAGAGGAATTCTCACGGGGATCATTATGAGAGTGCAGGGAATGCTGGGAATGAACCTAAATCCCTCGGTTTATCACACGCCGCACCCTCGGAACATAATGTATGTGGCTGTGTGCTTCTGACAGACAGAGAGAGCTGAGGTTAGTGTGCTTGCAGGCGTTTCTCCTTCAGCTGGACGAATAGAACATCAGCGTTGTGACAGCGTATGACAGAACGTGCTGAAACACAAGTACAGGATACAAGATTGCACTTCACTGATGACTGTATTGCTTTAATTGCAAGCTAATTTTATTTAATACATTTCGTATACATCCTACACTTAAAAAAAATCTCTAAAAATTATGTACTGTATTAAAAATAATATATAGATAGATAGATAGATTTTTTTTAACTTGTATTTTGAATTTAGCATTGCATTTAATAATTTGTTTTTAATTTTTTAAATGCATTGTTTTTGTTTTTTTATACCAAACTCTTGGTTCAAAATAGCAGAAAATACCTAATAATATAATTTATTATTAACAGTGCTGTCAAAGGATTAATCCTGATTATTCACTTCAAAATAAAAGTTTTTTCTTTATATCATTTATTTGTATGTACTGTGTATATTTATTAAGTATATATAAATACAAACACATGCATGTATATAGTTAATGAAAATCTTTCAAAATGTATACTGTACGTGTGTGTTTTAATATAAACATAATAAATAAACCCAGCATAAACACATATTTTGGATGTGATCAATCATGAGTAATCATTTGACAGCACTAATTATTAATTCTATTTTGTTTTTGTTGCATTTTATATTTATATGCATTTATGTTTACATTTAGAAATGTGCAATTCCCATATATTATTAATACAGTACTGCATGAAGCGAAGAAAATTTCTTATATTTTTATATGCATGTATTTTGTCTCTGAGAGAGAGAGTGAGAGAGAGAGAGAGAGAGAGATAGAGAGAGACTATATATGCACTTTTATTATAATCAACGAAGCCGTCTCCACTGTGTGCCACATTGTTGATTATAATGGGAGGGATGTAATTTTGTTGCATCACCGATGGCAGTACAGATGCAGACATGATTTCTACATCGAACACACACACACACACCCCTCAGCTTCTGAAGATTTCTCTCACCTCAACCCAAATAATGTGAATTTAATAGAACCCATAATGTGGGTCAGAATCAAATCACTGGTTATTAATGTAATTGAATCTCACGCTGAGATAAAGCAGAGATGCCATGAAACCAGAGGAGACATTTTATCCATTTAAATAATTAAAACATCATATTAACGACATTGTCAGGGCGTTGTGAGTGTGTGTGTGTCTGTGTGAAATGAGAAGATATTATTGTGTATAGGTGAGATTTAGTTGTCCGTCACCTTTCATTCTTGTCTTTTTTAATATCAAGGCTCGTCTCTCTCTCTCCATCTCTCCCTCTTAATCTTTTCTGCTGGTGATATATTTCATCCCTACTTCATTTCATTCTTTATCAGAAGGTCCAAGCTGATATTTTTCTGCTACACTGATATCGACATCTGTGATATTTGATTTTAAATATTAACAACCATTTGTGCATCTCAGTTTAAGAAACCTTAAATCTCGCAAAGACCAGAAAACACAGCTTTGCATGAATCATAGATGCATTTCTCAACAGATGGTGTTTAAGCAAAACTAAAAGTGTGTTCAGTTGTTAGTCCGTTTATTGTAGGATATTAATATTAAAGTCTATTTTAAATTTTAAAGACCAAAAAAGTGGCTGTGTCCCAGATTTTCAGTTTCAGTTCTTGGCATCATTTAGACAATTATTAAAAAAAAAAAAAAAGAAAAAAAAAACATTATATGTTGTATGCAATACTGTTTGAAAGAAGGGGTTATTAATATTTTAAGCAGCAATGAAACATTTAACTGATCAAAAGTGATGAAGAAGACTTTTCTAAAGTACTTGCGCAGTATTTTATTAAGATTTCTACACATCAAAAAATAAGAAGAATCACCATACACAAAAATATGAAGCGACCATAATAATAATGTTTCTTGAGCATTAAATCAGTTTATTAGAATGATTTCTAAAGGATCATGTGACTCTGAAGCCTGGAGTAATGATGTTGGAAATCCAGCTTTGAGCAAAGGAATAAATTACATTTCAAAATATATTGAAATTAAAAGCAGTAACTTGAAATTGTAATAATATTTGACATTTTTAAGCTATTTTTGCTGCATTTTCTATTAAATAAAAGCAGGTTAATGTATATATATATATATATATATATATATATATATTGACCCTAAACTAGTAGTGCGTGTGTATTTATATTTATACATATCAATTTGTTTGACAACTTCATTTAAGCTAAATCTGTCACTACTTTTTTTTATCATTAAAACTTTTAGATGAATATTTCATAATGTTTATTTAATGTTTATGCATTTAAAAAAAAAAAAAAAAAAAAAAAAAATCACAAAGTGGACAGATCAAGGTTTTAAACTATATTCAGACCCTGTTTTGGTGAAGAAACAAATGTTTATAAAATAAACGACAAATAACACCGCGCGTAATATTTAGTTTGACCTCTTGAAGAAGACGTTAAGCACTGATAACGAACAAAAACTGAGTGAACGATTGCATATTGTAGACCTGTAAACACTGAATATTGTTGAGCCTTCAGCATCAGAACATTCTGACTCTGACTCAGGATCTGTGTTTGGATATCAGTCTGTCCAGCATCGCTCCAAACGCTTTGGAATGATTTGTTTGGTAAACCAATTTGTGAAATGGAACGCCAGGTCAGACTTTGGAGAGCAGGTTTGTTGTTTTAGGGTTGTGTTTAAATGAGTTTGCCTCCGACAGCTGTTCCTCATGGCTCGTGTTCCTTTTGATCCAGGAGCGCCTGAATTTGTCTGATTGGAAAGGGAAAATTATGGTCCAAACTGATTAATTCCTCTACTCGAGTCTGGGCTGGGAAGTGGGCATGCTTTATGAAAGCAGAAGCTGCACAGGAGCCGTTATATGTGTGAGGCGCTCAAGCCTGAAGGCACTGTCAGGACACATCAGCAAGAGGTAGAGGAAACACCGCTGGCACCTTTGCCATGAAATGTGTACACGTAAATAAATTAAGAATACGACAAAAGAACCAACAGGTCTTGGGTCGGTGCAAGAATTCAACCGTGCAACAGCATGAGGTGAATTGTCGAGGCCATCACACGTGTGTGCCAGAGATGCTTTATCGTCTCTGGAGTTTATACAGTATGTGTAATCAGGGGTCGTGTGTAATGTGCTGAGCTACAAAATGAAAGCATGAAAGCAAAAGAGAGACAGATTTGCCTAACAGATGAAGGGAACTGGAAGTTCTTCATTTCTTCAGGCCAGTTGGAAGCATGCAGCAAGAGACACCAAGACAATTTTTTTCTGTCATGCTGGTTTCATTGACGTCTTTTATTTTTATACTGAGCTAATGGTGCTTTGGCAACACTTTACATACGCTATATATGCGCTACATATATACCCTAATGTACAGTCATTATCGCAAAAAAAGCACTTGTATCAGGTCTTACAGCATCATAAAGGGGGTTATTTTTATGGTAATGATCATCTGGCGGAACATTATCTGGCATATTGAATTGACTACTCAATAAATAAAGAAATAAATGTTTTTGTAATATTGATTCGAGCTACAGTGATTGTATTATTTTACAGCGAAAGCTGCACAGCGAACACGAGCACAGCTATGTTGGAACGCATGTTTCTGCCACGGGCAATGATTATTTTTCACAAATGCAACTAACTAATCAGAATAAATAATGCTTTTGCAGCATTTATTCACCTCAATCATTTCCACATGTACTAATGCAGGTTAAAAGAATAGCTCAATGAAGATGAGAATTAGCTAATAATGCGCTCAAATGCAAAACTGATATAAAAACACATTTGTAGATGCAACCGTGCCATTTCAACATCCTTTTACACAGATTGGAACAAAACTCACAGCATATTAACATTATTTTAAAGGCATACCATTAAATTCTTCAAGTAATTGTGCAAAAATGATGCTTTATTAAATCAAAACGAAAAGGAATAAAAGGTGTCAGTTTGTTTGTCGTATTTTGTAGATATATTTATGCCATGAGACCAGGTGGATATTGAACTGTAAACAGTGCTCATTCACTAGTGAAGGAAATATCAATCAAGGAATCATATTTTAAGCAAAAGCAATGGTTTGAAGAAAAAATCATGTTAATGATTGATTTTGAAAGTGACAAAAATCACTTTAAAAGATGTTAACCGGAATATTGTGGTGCTTTAATTAGCTTCATTCTGACGGCACCCATTCACTACAGAGGACCCATTGGTGAACAAGTGATGTAAAGCTATATTTCTGCAAACAAACTCATCTATATCTTGGATGGCCTCAGAAAAAAAGCTAGCATTAGTTGATGCTCTATGCTCTTTAATTTGACCTAAATACATGCTCCAAATATTTTTTTTTATTGTTGGCTAATTATAAGTAATGCTTAATCTAATGTTATATTTATACAAAACTACCCTGAACTACACTGAAATCTCTTTGCATTTTAGATAAATTATTAAAGTATGTTAATGAAGGCCTTTTTCTGACCATCAGTTGGGGACACTTAAATTTCTGATTATTGATTACACAGACCATCTCTGCATTAAATAAAAAATTCTTAATCTCGTCATTATACATCACTATACATCACTTTGACACATAAAAGCGCTATATAAAAAAGTGATTTGATTTGACTCCATAATATAAGTGATTTGAGGTTTAACTGTCTCTGTGGGAACATAACTGACACAAACACACACACACTCACTACTTGTGTTATATATGTGATTGTGAAAGAATGTGTGTGTATGTGCGTGTTTGATCAAGTGAAAGAGAGAATTCATTATAGAGGAAATCTTCTCCTGCAAATAAAGCTTTAATTGAGAAGTCTGATAAAATATTAATGTGCAGCATTATTAACCTCAGTAAGTCTCAGTAAGATCAAAAACGAGCAGGAAAAGGACAGCCAGTGAAAGTAAGAGACCTACCGCACATATCCTGCACCAAACGCAGGAATTTCATTCTTAATTACTCAAACTGCACTGTTCCAGTTCTTGAATATCTAAAGAATTGTGGAAACTTTCCTCTTAACTTGTAAGATAAAGAAAAAGTTTCACAAAGTTAGATGTATGTATTACAGCATGAAAGCCCAGAAGCAGATAATAGCTGTATTTTTATATTTTCTGTGCAGATTTTGGTCTGTATATATGCTGGGTAATAACTGGTTACTTATAATCAAATTACAAGTAATTTTTGAATCTGATTACATTACATTTTAAAATATATTTGTAATCAGCCTACAGTTACTTTTAGATTGATCACACAGTAGTCATTAATAATTCATACTTAATTCATTTCTTCCCCTTCAAATTTCTTACCAATAATAGCCTTCTTGTAATATACATGTCAATATTGTAGAATTCGGTGCTATTTAAATCAATGTGATAAACGAGTTGGGTCAAAAGTAATTCAAAAAGTGCTCTGATTATATGAAATGCTAACTTACTAACTTGTTTATCGTCATGTAATTTGAAATCAGCATTAGCATTCTAGGCGATATCCCTCCACTTGTGTGATGCAAGGTTGACAGCTACAGGCTCGGGTCATTTCTTCAAATGTTTATGGCTTGCATTTGCATCATTAGCATTCAAAAGCTGTTATGAAGTCTCGCCGGAAGGCTGGGTGCATCCAGGCAGAAGCTGATTATATGCACACTATAGGTGCGTATGTGACAACACCACTCGCCAGTGCATCCTAATGCGGAATATTCATTGAAAATTTAGAAGGAATGGCATGAAGTCATCAGCATAATTCATTTTCCAGGTGACTGTATGTGGGAAATGCATCTTTGAGATGTTACAAATCCTTTTCCCACAAACGTTGCTCTTGTAATTCATCTTAATCAGAACCGCATCCTACTTGCAAACAGTTAGCATCACGAAATGAAAGCCGTTTATACCCGGAGGTTGTTAGCAATGAAGATTTGCAGCGCATGTTTAGTGATTCAGTGGTGGTTTGGTTTGCATATATTATATACGATCAGTTATTGTGCTTTTCAGATATATAGATGCTTTTCTTTGCTCTCCATGTCTCGATGTTTATACCGTTTTCATATCTGTGTTTACTAAAGCAATACAGTATGAAATTAGACATAGCCAAGTTGTTGTGGTTTTGTTATACTGTTACACATTTAGGTTTTCAATGCTTTTTTCACTGTCTTTGGATTTTTCTTTCATGTAAAGAGGGGCGTGTCATTCAGGACATACAGATGGGGGGTGGTGCACAGCAATCAGATGAATATGAGACTGGGTGTGTTATTATGAGCAGTCAGGAGCCGAACCCTGCAGGGACCGAGTTTAATCACCATCAGAGATGGAGAGTGTCTTAATGTGTGCGCTGTGTTTGTGGGGTGGACAGATAGGGAACGTCTTGATATATATTTGCATCAGAGTACAATTAGTGCATACAGGGACACGGTGTGTGTGTGTGTGTGTGTGGCTGGCATCGCAAATGGATGGCAGAAGGACAAGACTACTCCACCTTCTCAAGGACAAACGGAGATTAACGACCATCAGTCCCCGCACTCTCACCCCCTATGGTCTCACACACACACACACACACACTCATTCAAAGCAAGATTAAAAAGATTACAAACACCACCAATATATCAACTAAGGTTCCCCCTCCATACCCATTATTAAAGGAAATGTACAATATTTTAGGAAATTACAATATTTTTTAAGTTTGGCTGTGGCTGTGCTGCAAAGAAAATAACATTTGCAGAGCATTTACAGCACAATGTTTCTGGCATATCCAGCCAATTACTACTTCCTGTTATCTGTGTTGAAAACAGTTGAGCCTTATTTTTTTGTGAAAATTTTTTTTTTTTTTCACGATTCTTTGATGATTCAAAAGTTCAAAATACCAGCACTTATTTGTTAAAATGCTTTGTGACTTAAATGTTTTTACTATCAACTTTCTTCAATAGTAATTTGTTTATATTATTGAAAAAATACATTGTTTTTGGTGCAATGTATAAATATTAACATAAAACTTAAAGAGTATATGGACCACAAATAGTTATGCAAATGTATAAAATAGGTACTTGGAAAATGTATTTTCTTATTTTATATTTAAAAAGATCTAAAAAATCTATTTTGCTACACACACACACACTGTACATGTATAGCTATTATAAATGTCATTCTTAAACCATTAGCAATGAATATTCAGTTTACAATCGTTTATGAAGCCATTCCTACTTTCAATTCAAACTTAATTTACATTATAATAATTTTTTACAATTTATGGAACGGTTTAAATGGATTCTTTACGTGTTGCAAGTTTACTTTAAGTTACTTTAGTATATATATTTTCCCAGGACAGCATCCGCTAGCCACATATAGGATCCCATTTCACATTGTGCTCTTCACAGCAAATCGTCGCAGCACAGCCATTCATGTGAGGAGAGAACATTAAATGAAGGGACTCTCTGTGTGCGTGACTCACTTCATGTATGTCTGAAATGCACTAAACATCTCAGCCTATTTGGCATTGTTCTCACCTACTTACTGAACTTTATTAACGGAGAGAGAGAGAGACAACCTCTGGACCGTGACACGCCGCTGAATTCATTTCACATTTCACAAAGATCCAAGCTCATCATCATACTGAAATGAGCCCTGAGAGAAACTCCGGATGAGCTTCTGGAATCATAAAGAGCCCAGAATAATCTTGACCCGCTGCATTTCAGCGCTTCTGTAGTAAAATGAATAAGGGTTCAAAGGATGTGCCATGAATCACGGGGGCGAGGGACCAGACTGTGACATCAGGTGGAGGTGGTGTCATTCCTGTTACTAAAATACCTCCATTTATTTTCAATAGCAGACTTTCCTCAGACTTATATTGAAGTTTACTTAGTTCTTGGCTCTCGTACTTTCAGCTTCACAGCATCTGTAGAGCTCAGTGCTGCGCTCCCGCTTTGAGACATTATTCACAGCTGAAACATCCTCGCCTCGTGCTGCTGCTCGGAGCAATCAGGGACTTCTTGATTTGGCTCTGACAACACCGAGAACTGGCTTCACACACACACACACACAAAAAGGTTTTAAAAGCAGATTTGAGAAAAGTTGTTGAGCATTGTGCAAAGTTTGGTGACTGCACTTGTATAAGACGTAAGATAAGCATGTCTCATATAACAGTGCACTAAAGTCTCTCAAATGTATTATTTTGCTGGTGAAGACATTGGCCACAATGCATTATAGACTCTGTAACAGTTCTCCTGAGAAATGTGAAGTAACCACAACATTTTGTTTGTGAACGAACCTAAAAAAAAGTCAACTTTGTGAAAATGAATGTTGCTGAACAGCAGATGTTTACATGTAAATGCAAACAGTACGTGACAGGATATAATGTGCCAATTTACATATGTTTGTGCATACACACATATCCAGAAATTTTTTTTTGCAAAGTAATTACATTGTTTAGAGCAAGAAATGTCCTCTGTAGAAGACACCAGGACTCTAAAATGAAAATGGCATGAACAGACATAAAGCAGTTAAATATACAGTATAACAAAATTATTTCATGTGCAGTTTTGTTTTATGCAATATGTGTGTAAAAAATTCCCATTAAACACAGTGTGTCTATACACTATAACCGATTTGCATATTAACGTGTTGCTGTTAAAACAGCAAGTAACAATTGGCCATATATATATATATATATATATATATATATATATTTTTTATAATATCTAATATTTCCATAAAAATATTGATATAATTTATTTTCCTATTCAATTGTCTTTAAACTTAAACTCAACTCAGACTACAAAGTGGACTTAACACTAATATTTATATATTGTTCTATTATAATTGTAATTTATGTAACATCAAACAATTATAGAGCAATCAATAAATTATAAAACAATCGATTTTACATATTAGTGCCTTATTCTACATCCCTTCCCAATTCCTAAACTACCACATTAACTATTAATAGCTAACAATAGTTACCTGTTCTTTTATTTTATTTTTATAATTATAATTTTACAGACTCCTTTCTTCTCCCGTCTGAGTCCTGAATAAACGTACGAACTGTCATGGAGATGAATGTGATAGCTTTCCACAGGTCTTATAGACTTTCTTAGGCCTTGTTCCAATACACTGTCATTAAATAGCATATAAGCCAGGATATAATAGCCAGCAACTCAATAAATTACTAGTGGACTTTGCAAAGTAATTAGATAAAATGCATTTAAAATCAAAACGATAAATCATAAGGTGTCACTTGTGAGTTTTCATATGAGGTTCGCTTCGCGTCTGCTCAGAGGAGTGTATGTGCATATGGAAATATTAGCATGCGTGTACAGTATGTGTGCGCAGGCCCACTCAGGGTTGAGCGAGACCACAGGTGACAGACTGTCTCATCACATCATCGCTGTGGATGTTATGACCTCAGTGGGCCAACCATAAAAAACTCGAGGCCCACGAGCCTTCAACTGGCCACACTGAAACACGAGACGCTGTTTTTCCACCTCGACTGAACATCATCACTCACCCTCTTGTTTTCTCTCAGCAGAAGCGCATGAAGGTCTGAGTTAAGACATCCTCGTCTCTGTAGCCGCTTTGCTTCGAGGTGTTTTTATCCTATGAAGGAGAACCCTGAAAGCATTCAAATTAAGGCTGTCAATCAACTGCAAATTTTAATTAAATTAACTACATGGTATGGCATTTAATTGATCAAATTAATCACGTATAGCAATATTTGCTGAAACGAGAAATTAAAAATAGGAATTCAGCATCAAAAAAGCTTTGCAAAAAGAGACTCGATGGCTATATTGAGTCTATTTTTACCGCAGTGTCCTTTTTCTTAATATTGACTGAATGAAACATGATCACGTGACAATGTTTAAAATCATTGTTTAATGTGGAATAATGCATATTGCTTTACTTAGATAATTGTTTAACTTTAAATTGTTTTAATTTAATGTACTATGACTGTATTTACATTACGTGAGTGTTAAATACCAACATTTATATACAACACAAATGAATATGTAAGAGTTATTATAGCTAAACAATACTAAAATTGGTACTAAAATCATTCACGAAAAAAAAAAAAATTATGATCAAAACACAGAGTAACTGAAATAATATTTATATAATTATTTTATTAAATAAAAATATATTTTTTAATTTCAATTTCTTTATTAGGCAAATTTTCTAATTATAGTTAAATTTTACTTGATGCACTAAACCTATTAAAAAAAAAAAAAAAAAAAACAGGTAAGGACCAGGTAAGTTCAGAGTAATGGTTGTTTATTAAAACAGATATGTGCAAAAGGAAACTGATATTGAAACTCAAGGCATAGGCAGGCATATGTAATAAGCAACTCCGTCTTTGAGCATCTCCTGATTCTTATATACGGATCATTCAATACAGGTAATCTCTTAGGTAAGTTACACAAGGTTCGTTGGCGATCTCCAGATCGCTTCTCACTCCATTCAGTGCTACAGACTCGGGTAAATACACAAGGTGAGTATTCAAGGCAGGTATCATACGGTTTGCTTACATCAGGTTGAATCCAAGGATCAAGGTGCTCGGTGCAGGTATGTCTTTTAGTGCAGTCAGCCATCCGGGTTTAAGAGCTCAGAAATGGCAGTAGGTAACACAGAACGGTAGGTAGTATTGTTACCTCGAGCTCAGCCGTCAACTGACTAGTTTTAACCAGTGCAGCTGATTAGTCTCAGGTGTTTCAGGTTAATGGTGACTGAGAATGTGTGCTAGTTACTGCTCTGGGATCAGACGGTGTGAAAAAAATGACAAAAACTAAATTCTAAACACATTCAAAATGTTAATAAACAAGTATTTCAGTAGATACTATAGATACCACAATATACAATATCTTAAATATATCTTAAAATATTTTTTACAACTTTTTGGTATTCTAATTTGATATTTATTCATTAAAGTAGCACCCATAATTAAAATGCATGATTATGTGTGTGTGTCAGAAGGGTTAATGTAGTTGCATTCATGGGATTTCTCACCACAAGGTCAGACAAATGGGCAAAAGCACTGTGTGTGTGTGTGTGTGTGAACACAAATACATTGTCTGCATGCTCTATGGAGATTTCTTGTTTCTTCTCCAGATGTTGTGTGTGTGTCGTATGAATCAAGAGATGCAGCCAGGAAGGCTTTATGGAACAAAATGATCTATTGTCTTCTAAGCTAAGCGATGTATAGACCAATCCATTTCCCTCACGCAGACACATTAACATGCTATGCATAGGAAATCACCTTTATGTGCCTGTCTCCCTCTCTTTCTCAGTCACTCTCTATCTCTCTCAAGCAAGCCTTTGTGACTCATGTTTTAAAATCGCACACTGGATGAGATCTAGATGTGACATTTTTATGAAATACACAAGAACAAAGGAAGGATTACGACATTAGTTCCAGCTAAACAAAGCGAATGCGGCATTAAATATGCCGGTATATCTCAAATGTGTTTTGAGGAAGTCCAATGAAACGCTGCAGGAGCGTGTCAAGTTAAACATTTAAAAGAAATGATGTTTGGGAAACATAAGAGAACAGTTCTGGGAGAGCAAGTCGCAGATTAGAAGAAATGTTTCAAGACGATTCAGAAACAGCAGGAGAGCTGAAAATACAGGCGAGATCGTAACGAAGAGCTAATGTTATATTTATGATGAACGTCTCAACACAGCACATTTATGATGAACAAACCGTAAAATCATATTCATGATTAGAAAATGACCACTAAAAAATAAATCACTGTTCAAAACTTCTTCTACCATTTCACTGTACAATAATGAGAGGGATTCAGAGCTCTCGGCTTCGATTAGGCAGAAAATCTCCAGTTTCGTGTCATTCCTGCTTGTATTCATGCTTCACGGGCCACCGTTCATCTGCACGCTGAAGCATTCTGATGTAAACCTTTCCTCCGGAAGGAACATGAAGTTGTGCACGACTGTTCCAAAGTTTGGGGTTAGCAAGGGCATTTTTTTCAAAGGAACGAATACTTTCATTCAGGAACGACACATGCATTCACGTGTGTCATGATGACTCATTAAACTCAAATATACAATAAACATTCATTTAACAACTTTACATGTAACACACACAAACCTAATAAACATCACTGATAAGAAACTATTAGTTAAAAGCAAAAAAAAAAAAACCCCATCAAATTCAAACAATTGAAATGTAATGCTGGGAATTCTGTAAATTTTACAGGAATTTACCGTTAACGATTTAACAGGTTTTTACAGTAGAACTTTAATAGTTTTTTTCTATTAAAATTACGGTAATTTTTTACAGTGTATACTGCAAAATTTTCAAATACATTAAAGCATATTTATTTCTGATCACGTACAGTAGAGTACAACAGGGCTAAAGGCACCTTTGATATTATTTTCATCTAAATCACTAGATGGCATAAAATGGGGTGTAGTGGTTTCCAAAACATCCATGCATGTGTATATTTGTCTGATCTTTGACCTAAACACCTGCTGAAACTGAACAAAAATAGCCTGAAGTTTTTTACTATACCTATTTTCTGTAAATATTAAAAACAGCAGTTGGAATTAGACATGTTCCGGTATATGGCAATGCTATAGGTTACTATAATAAATGCATTAGCATTTGTTCCAAACACCTTGACCAATCACATGTCCTCTAACTCTCGAGCTTTCATAAGAACGAAGCTCTGAGACTTGTGAACTCCTCACGGAGATGTTTCTGCTCAGCGGTGTGAATCGGCAGATAATGAAAGCATGTAGTGGAGATGGATGGGGACTCGGAGGAAGCTGACGAAGCAGGTGAACCTTTCCCTTCCCCTCCAGGTGTTTCTGTACGAGGGAATCAGGTTTAAATATAGCCGATCGATACAGGAGAAAACACAGAGTTCATTACCGGACTCCTTCAAGCAGCAATAGAAATTTATCATTACAAACACTCCAAGTTTAACTCATCCATATTAAATGTAGGGTGCACTTAGGTAAATTAGACACTTTTTACCATTAAGATGTCTAGAGAAAATCCTGCATGAACCCCAGCAGAAGTATGGTTGTGTTTAAAACATCACTGCAAATTTGTGGTGTGTGAATGAAGGTCTTTTGTCGGTTTCATGTTGCCTTTGTCTCTCTCTCCATGACAGATGTTACAGTGTCTCGAGGGTTTTTATTGGACAGTGCAGAAAGAACAGTGGAGCTGTTAATATTTACGTGTCTCTCGCTCACACACACACACACACACACACACACACACACTCGGTCACAAGCCCTTCCTGTGACCTTCATCAGTGTCATTACAATGGCTGGCAGACTGAATGGTGAAATACACACCATAATGGAAAAACACACACACACACACACACACACACACACACACACACCACAGACATATGGCTAACTCATGTATATATAAATCACAACCTTAATGTGGTTGGTTGATGAAGCATTAAAACAATTAACGGATAGAGGTCATTTGAGATGGGAATCTCTATAATGGCCGACTTGTCATTGTATCGTCTGAGCTGGTCTCTCTGAACACTTCCCAGAGATCTTCAAACACATACTTTAAAGGAACAGTTCTCTAAAAATGAACATTACGTCGCCATGTACAGACCCTTATGTTTATTTCTTCAGCTGAAGAGATGGAAACCAAACAGTTCATGGTAGCCATTGACTTTCATAGCGTTTTACATTTTGCTACTGTCAACATTTTGGGTATCAACATTGTTCAAAATATCTTCTTTTGTGTTCTTAAAGAAATTCGTGCAGGTTTGGAACAGTCTCCAACTATCCTTTTAAATAAAAAATGGGATATTTAACCAAATGTACATGCAGCTGTTTTCCCTACAAATGTATTTTCATATTTCATATTTATATTTATACTGAACTGCTATACATTAAGTCTGTTAAACTCATTTTGCACTTTAATTGTGCAGAAGCAGTGCTGAAGTCCAATTAAAGACATACTTAGTATATTTGGTTGCGCTAAAGTGGAGCTATTGCAAGTATACTTTAGGTATATTTTAAATATTTAGCATTAAAAGGGCAGTATTACATAATCCTCATTAAAAGTGACATAAATAGCCATTTAAGGCTTATTAATAACAAATATGCATTGTGCAGTAATACTCCAAATAAAGTTTAATTAAAGTGTTTATATGAGTAGGTCTTGAGTTATCTGCCAGTAAACATGGTAATAAATTTAAACAAAACACTTAAAATGAAATAAATATGTTTTAAATATATTACTTTTTAAACTAGGTTTATAATTAGCATCCTGTTTTAATATATATGTATGTCTTAAATTGACTCATATGGCTTCAAATCCATGACCTTGTTGTTACTAGCAACATTCTCTACAGTTTAAGCAACAGAACTGTTATTCATACTAACTGCAAATCATACTGAATTCAATTTCCATGCAGACTCGATGATCCACGCCTGACTTCAGAAAAAACAAGTCTGACACGAGCAAATAAACAAATCTAACTGACTCGGTCCACGGCAGCTCTCGCCGCAGAGACCGCAGGGAAATGAACTGATCTGAGCAAATAATATTACGACACATTAAGATTCTAATCAACTGCGGGAAGATAGAGGTCAATTGTTAAGGGTGCTCTGAAACACAAACACACACACACGCAGGGATGCAACAGGGACTGCGACAAAAGACTCAGTACAGATGCAATGCGCGGTGAGCAGAATTCAGTGTGAAGTTTTAAAAAAACACTCAAATATGATTCAAACTCACTTTCTACACTGACCTTGCATGTGCACGATGTGACAATAATTGCGTATTTGGCTAACTTGGCCTAACAGAGAGAAATTAAGAGCAAAAAACGAATTCAACTGACCGTAATTGACTTCACATCCTTTGTGTTTGTGCTGTATGTGTACAGAAAATAAGAGTAATTTTGAAATTATACAATTATTTTACTTTTAATATGTTACTGGTCCAGTCAAAACCCAGGAGATGGATATTAGGTTTTAATCCCTCCACTCCATAAAAAACATCAAATAATGCCCTGTTGAAATGCAATGCACAAATGCCAATTTCATTAGAAGAATTTTAAATGTATTCATTTATTTGCATCATTTTTTTATATTGTCTTCTATTTTAAATTAGTTTTTTCAATGAAAGTATGCACATATCAGGCACAGTTTACAAACAGCTCTAAATTAAGTGGATTTTGATGTGACAGAACATCACTAGAGTAAGCGTTATTGATTGAGGAAAGGAAAGGATTCCCATACTAGGAATTTGTGTGCTGCGTGTAACCCATCCAAGTGCAAGGGTCTCACCTCCGTCGTGGTACTTTAAGGTGGAGAGAGTGCTGGTTATTCACTCCTCCCACCCACAACCCCTGCCGGACCTGGGACTCGAACCCACGACCTTTGGGTTACAAGTCCAACTCCCTATCCATCTAGATCAGGGGTAGGCAACGTCAGTCCTGGAGTGCCAATGTCCTGCAGAGTTTCACTCCAACCCTAATCAAACACACCTGAGCAATCTGTTTTTGATGAAGAAACAAACTCATGGACATCTTATAAGGCCTGGGGGTGAGTAGATTTTAGGCAGGTTTTACTTCTGGGTGAACTGTTCCTTTAATTGTGCTTCATCCCTGTGTGTATGCGAGTGTGAGATAGCGTTACAGTGAAAGGCTGCTGCAGGAGATGTGAAGCCAGCAGATAGACAGTAAGATATATCACCACAATCATCATCAGCGTCACCTATGATTCAGCAGCTCAATATAGCAGCAACTCAAGTCTGCCCACAGCACAGTCTGAGACACCCTCACATAATGAACACGGTATAAGACATACGTGAGGCTTGTGACTTCAGGCATTTTAATGTTTCAAAGACTGCTTTTTATGAAAACCTAACGGAGAATGTTATTGTTGTTCTTGGAAACTTTTGACCAGCACTTGATTTATTCTTTTATGCCTTTCACATATAGCTTTTATTATAATTCCATTTCATTTCAAAAGGTAATTCGTAACAAAGAGACATTGCAAGAAAAGTTTTTAAAAAATAATAAATGAAATAATAATAATACAATATTATTATTATTATTTTAAATACAATAAATAGTGTATAATTTCTATTCTGGCTGTAATTATGTTTAAAAAAGTGTGCAAATATATTTTTTATTTAAAAAAAGTGGCTTTACATTAGTTTTTTTTTTTTTTTTTAAGATACTAACAAACACTTTGCTGTACTTATATGCACCAATATGCTAACATGTTAAAGTGCCACTATTACAGGTAATGAAAGGTTCATACTTTGGTTTTGGGAGTGCCAAACATCAGGTTGACGTGCATGCAAGGTCAAAAAACAGTTACATTTTCTTATAATATGCATTTATTTTTCCCTTGTTTATTCAACGACTCCCAAATGATTTGTTGAATGATTAATTTCTCCAAGCGGTGATTGGTCAACTTCATTTAAAGCAGTGTCTTTGAGTTTTTAACGATCCAAAAGTGGCACCTAGTAGCAGAGAATGAATTTGTATTTCCATTCAGACCAACTGGAAAGTATCTACAAGTGGGCAGGAATATGCTAATGTTTCATTTTGATGTCAACAAGAAATGCTTTCAATGATTCAGAGTTGACTCTTTCTTTCGAGAGACAATAACTTTTATACACAGAGCACTTTCAGATTTAACATTTGCAGGATGTTTTCAATCACTTAGAGCTGTGCTACACACTGCATGAAAAATCATTTTCAAAAACCCATAATAGGAGCACTTTAAGATACTGAAGTGTACCATTCAGGGGTAAATAAGGTAAAAGCTTTTGTACTTTAAGCTAGCAAAACAAGTGATGGCTTTGAAGTGAAATGATGGCATTACATTTCTGAGAGTGTAGCTATGAAATTAGTCTTATCCAAACAAAACCATCTGGCATCATAGTGCAGAAATGTCAAATTTGATTTCCATCAAAGCATACTATTACACACAATATAGTATATATCATTTGCGATATAGCAGAAATGACACTGACAGAATTTACATTACTTAAATTCTCCCGATATCAAATTCTGTATAATAAAAGAGATAATAACCATGAAGGTAAATGAGAAACAAAAACAACAATAAAAGCTGATTGAAAATGTTTTAAAACTGTCTGTACACTTCTGGGCAATGCTAGTGGGCGAAATGAATAAACTAGAGAGAGTTTGAAAGCATGAGTTTATCCTCTCTAAAGTCCACAGGGCCCAAAATGCTCATCGCTGAAGAAACCCCCATACATCAACTGGAAATTACAGTAGGCAACAGTTTGTGTAATTTGCATACATGATGCATATAGCGGGGGATGATCTTCTGTGGGTTGTGAGGGTCACCAGAGGTCACAAGCTGCTTCTCAGTGACTAATGACTTAAATTTCTGTCCGTTTCTCTCACAAAACAACTGCATGAGTCATTTCGACTGCATTTATGAAACTTTTATAGTTTTTTTGGGGGGTCCTCAAAAGCTTGAGACCATACTTGCTTAACTGTGTTTCTGAAAATATCCTCTCATGCTGACTAAGGTTGCATTTATTTGTTAAAAAATAACAGTTTTTTCTATTTAAATATATTTTAAAGCGGTCATATGATGGGATTTCAAGTTTTCCTTTCTCTTTGGAGTGTTATGAGCTGTTAGTGCAGAGATAAGCTCCCTGAAGTTGAAAAGACTAAAGTTTCAAAACCAAAGAAATATGCACGTCCTGATTTTCCTGAGTTAGGCGTGTTCCTGGGTTAACATATTTGTTATCAAATTACTTTATTCCAAAATTTTAGTTTAGACCATATCTCTACACCTAAACCTAACCCTACCCATGAGTAATGCCTAAAATCAGAGGAAATGATAGATAACTGACACTGATGTACAAGCACCAAACACCGATTGTAAGCCTAAACTTCACAAAAACTATAAACTGTAGTGTAGCTGTAGTGTTGCTGCAGGCGCCATGTTCCGGAGACGCTGTGTGTCGTTGTGAAAGTGCTTCCAAAAGAGGACACGAC
>JAUYWG010000050.1:19454098-19475592 GCA_034779775.1 Enteromius afrohamiltoni
AAATGTCCCCACAAGGTCAAAATTTACTGGTATTCCTATCTTTGTGGGGACAATTGGTCCCCATTAGGTGATAAATACCAGGTGCACATTCTCTGTCTCTCTCACACACGTTTGTTTCTGTGAATTGTGGGGACTACAGACGGCTACTACTTTTATAATGTCCAAACAATGTTTTCTATCCCCCGAACCCTAAACTACCCCTTACAGAAAACCTGTTTGCATAAATATTATATTTTATTTTTTATCTTTTTTGCCTCATGGGGATCATAGGGCAGTCCCCACAATGTTTTACTATCTTTGTGGGGACATTTGGTCACTTTAGTGTATAATAAACAAGTACACACACACATACTCTCTCTCTTTCTCTCTCTCTCACACACACACACACACACACACACACATACTCTCTCTGTCTTTCTCTCTCTCACACACACACACACACACACACACTCTCTCTCTTTCTCTCTCTCTCTCACACACACACACACACACACACATACTCTCTCTCTTTCTCTCTGTCACACACACACAAACACACATACTCTCTCTCTTTCTCTCTCACACACACACACACTCTCTCTCTCTTTCTCTCTCTCTCACACACACACACAGCTTTCTATTCATTGGTATGAGGATAGTTAAGCGAAGAAATTTCCAAAACCTCACTAAAAGCAGCCAACATACTGGAAGACCAGCTAACCAGTTCATGCTGTAGAGTCTGTGTGTATGTACACTGTATGTCTGCCCACATGCAATAAATGATGAAACTAACAATCCGTACATCAGCACATTTACCTGGCTAGTCCTTCAAATGATTAAACTGATCCAGCGAACATCATTAGAAGGTTCAGCATAAGCAAAAATCTTATTTTAATAATAACAACAATAATAAATGTAAATAAAGAAATGATAACTTTTTTTTGTATGGTTTGTCTCGTAAGCAACTAAAGGAGGGGTATTATTCTTTTAGAAAGAGCGAATAAAGACATTTTATTTTCCATTGGTGTGTTAACAAACATGTGGTGTCATATCAGTGGTTTTAAATGGATCAAATGTAAGTCAGACCTCATCCTCTATTAACAATTTACTATCCAAACTAGTAGTAAATGTAACTTTCTTTTATGAAGCGTAATCACTTCAGGAGTAAACCGTCAGTTCTGACTCGGTCTACAACCAAAGCACAAAACATGACAGGTTCACAGCCAGTAAATGAACTGCCCTGGACACAGACTTCAGTCAGAATATTATTACAGCCATCAAAATGCATGCATTGAAAGCCAAATGAAATTGATAGCCTACAAAAAGAATTAATTAAATAATAGAATTAAGAATTAATAATATCAAAAACAACTATATGCGAAAAAGTGATTTCCATTTCTTATGCTATATAAAAAAAACAAACAAACGTTAAATCACACACAGATTATATATATATATATATATATTTAACATGATGATCGTTAAATGAAAGTATTAAAGTCAATTTCTCTGTGAGGTAAATTATTAATAAAAAGTGGATAGGCAAAAATAATAATAATAATGCACTTTTGTTTTCCATTTAATACCATCTTCATGTTGATATAAATGAATAAAGGGAATGCAACTGTGGTAACAAATGAGCAGCTCCAAATGGACAAAACTGCTCTCAGCTCTCATTCAAAATTAACAAGATAAAAGTGGTTTATTAGTAGTTCCTCTGAACACTCAACCCTGTATAATGTGAGGAACCTTCCCACACTTCTTGTGTCAGTTCAGCTTCACTATAAATCAAGTTCTGCAGCCAGCAGTAACATACAGTTATCAGGACGTGGACACGTGAAGGTAGGACTGTGTTTATTGATACAGCTGAATGGACTTGGCAATACTACAAATATTTAATCGCATGGAAAATGATTTATGTACGTAATCCATCTTGCAATGTTATCTAGCACATTGAATGTGTTTTTACGTTTACTTCATTTTCAGCTGAAGCTGAACGCATGAAAAGGACTTGACCATAAATCAAAGAAAACACTCATAAATCACGTATGAGGAATTTTCACATTTCGATCTAATGTTTCTATGATGCTACAAGACAAAGCATGAACATGCATTCGATTAAAAACGTGTTTTTCATCATCTCAAATCATAGGTCTGGCAAATACTGGTGAAGACAAGATTACAAGAGCGAGCGGAAAAAGGTCTTGATTCAATCCACTAGTTGTGCATTTCCAAATGTCGTTGGTGACGGAAACTCCCAGAGCTTCATTCATGATATCTGACAGCGATCTTCTCAATGGCACTGCTGCTCCAAAAGCTAATGCTTCTAATCCAAATTTGGACATAGATTATTGCCTCAAGGTCACAATAACTAGAGTAATTGTCTATGTTTCGATCATTTTTAGCCTTGAAATTCCCATGATCTGTTTGGCTATTTATGCTGTAAGTTCTCTCATTAGATCTAAACACCCTGCTCCAGTTTTCCTCATAAATCTACTCATATCTGATCTCCTATTGATCTTTGGCATATTACTCTTCACCTGTACCATCCATCGTATAACTGAGACGATTGGAAGCCTCATGGTGGAATGGAGTAGTTACACGGGTATGTATTTCATGACATGTATAGCCGTAGAGAGATACATTATGATCGCTCATCCCGTTTGGCACAGGTCTCATCGCTCAGTCACATGCCTTGTGCACACTTCACTGCCTGCTTGGTTTTTGCCTGTGTTGATTATTTTTATTAGATATTTGCAAGATTACCTGATGTTCTTCATGTCCTTTGTCCCCTATGCAGTGCTCATTATGTGTTTTATAGGCACATGCAGGTCTCTCTCTCGCTCAATCGCTCTCACTCCTCTTAAGAAGCAGTTAGTTCTGGGTCCTCTGTTCTTTGTGGTGATGAGTTACACCTTTCTAGTCCAGCCATTTATTTGTGTACTTATACTGGGTTCAAGACTGATTAATCAGCATAAATTTCTAGATTATCTAAAGGATTTTATTTTCAGTCTTTATGTGTTAAACCCGCTGGTGGACTGTTTGCTGTATGTGTTCTTGAGGAGCGACGCTGAGAACATCATCAGGACGCCTCTCTGCTGCTCCAGACTGAATAGAGTCCGGAGTGAAACAGGGCAGACCAGATCTAACGATGTACAGCTTAATCAAGTGTGACAGATTCACACCAGCCTGAAGATTTGAACTGGATGATATGTGCATGACTTGAGTGTTCATCTTGTAATGGGCCTGAATTAAATGATGCATGACCTGTGTTGTTGTGCTTTGTGTCTGTATATCATTTATTCATAAACTACGTTTTGTAATGGAATTATATCAGTATCACTTGTACTTGGAAATGATCTAGTTATATTGATCTTTCGAAAGTTGTCAAATGCTATTCAAATTTTAATAACAGAGAGATAAAGAAAATAATACTGTCTTCTCCCAGACTGCTTTAGTAACTGTCTATTTTAAAGGTGCAAAATATTATAAAACTATCCTGAGGTGTTTCCAACAATACATACACAGTACGTCAGCACATTTTCCTTGGAGTTTTGATAATAATAATAATAATACAGTCCAATTTCACAATTCTTTTATTTATTTATTTTGAATGACTTTATACTTACAGTTATCATCCTTTGTGGATAGCTGCAACATTGGATAAAGGACAATTATCCATGTTTCCATGGTTTGTCTCCTAAGAACTGACATTAAAGTGCCCCTATTATGGATTTTTGGAAGTTATCATGCAGCGTGTAACAGTGTGAATCAAAATGTACTGCCACGTTTTAAATCTGAAAGTGCACTTCATATAAAGTTAGCATCTCTCAAAAGTAAGAGTTGATTCTAAATCATTGACATTTTTAATGATAAAAATATAGATTTTCTTGGTAACATTCGTACACAAAGCAGCACTGCTCTCACAAACACTGCTTTATCAGGCATTACACGCGAGACAAGAAAATGAAAGATAAAAATGTAACCAATCGGACTAATCACTGCAGATTAACATCACACAAAGGAGGGGTTTGGAAAAATTAACAGTCTATAGAATTGTTTAGAAGTCCTTTGGGGGGGGGGGGTATAATGATATCTGATAATTTTTTTTTTTCTGTTCTTCATTTTCCATTCCTCAATGTGTTCATAAATGTGTCGACTGTGCCATCACATCATTGGTTTTAAAAGGATGAAATGGAAGTCAGACCCTCATCATCGATTAAAAATAAATGCTGTTTATTGGGAATAATTTGGAAGTTTTACTGAACAACACCCATCTGTTTCAGCTGTACACTCCTAAAAAAGGTGCTTCACGATGTCATAGAACAATCTTTTTGTCTAAATGGTTTCATAAAGAAAGTTTCACAAAAGGTTCTTTGTGGCAAAAGAAGGTTATTTAGATTATAAAAAGGTACAAAAGATATGTTCCTTTAAAGAAACTTTGACTAAATGGTTCTTTGTAGAATCAAAAATGGTTCTTCTGTGGCATCACTCTGAAGAACCATGTGAAGACCCAGATGAATAGCTTTTGCATGCAGTTCTGACGTTTATATTGTTAATAATCTCCTCTCAAGGGGAGAAAATGCAATATCCCCAGTTGGAGTCAGCAGATTCCCACCCCCACTGTATACAGTGTTGGCAGGGCAGGGTCCTCCCAGACCTGAGGTTTTGCATCCGGAACCACCCGGGCTGCAGTCTGCTGGGCCCACTGGTACGATACTGGTTTCTAACCTCCCTTGGGATTAATGCTGTGCCAGAGGTGGGAGTTGAAGACCTCGCTGTCTAGTCAGTACCTCTCAATCTCCTGCACCGACTCAGGCTCCTTCCCTCCCAGCGAGGTGACATTCCATGTTCCAAGAGCCAGATTCTGTGTCCGAGGATTGGGTCATCGAGGTCCCTGTCTTTAACCGCTGCCCAGCCCACAATGCACCGGCCCCTTACGGTCCCTCCTGCAGAATGAACCCAGCAGATCACCACGTTCATCTTCACAAAGGAAAGCGGCCCGTTGAGAATTATTTGGAGGACTTTTGTATACTTTGATATAAGGTAAACCCTCTTCCTTTTCTAGACGCTGACAGTGTTCATTACTTGTTTGGAACGACATGGAGGTAAGTGATTTATGACACCATTTTCATTTTGGGGTGGAGTAACCCTTTAATATAAAGCATTTGTCATGTTTGAGAGGTTTTGGCTGCATTCGCTCAGTAAAGACCAACACCTGTACTGTTACTCACTCTTGATTAACGTTAGACAATGTGCAAAACAAAACCCCGGCACTTAGCATAAGTGCTTTGCACACTTAAATGCACACAGTCCTTGAGCTCTAATTTCCCCGCTGTGGTCTTTGGGCATGTTACTATCATTAGGTTTACAGTAGATGTTAAATAACGAAGCAGTGCACACTGACAATCTACCAGACAAAACACTCCAAGACGTTTAACGAAACCATTACAATAATACGCACCTGACATGTTGCTTTAATATCCCATGTGGATGTGTGTGAGAGAGACAGGTTGTTCACGCCCATCAATTATAAATGTGGACATAATTAACTAAGCAACTTTTAGAAGACAGGAAGCAGAGGCTGAGAGAAGACAGGTATCTTCTGTCTCTTTTCCTCTGTTTCTCTTTAAAGCGATGAGGCTGATGTATTGTCATGGTTTTCTGACACCAGTGGGCCTCTCAGGCATTGAGGAAGAATAACAAGATGAGAGCAGGTTTGGCACACACACACACACACTAAAGCTACGGATGTCTACACACCAGTTTATCAGATAACACTAGGAATCCATTTATTTCAAAGGAGATGGTGCAAAGCAAAGACTTAGAGGAAAAAACACAAGCTTTTGGGAAAGAAATGATCTGTCATGCAACCAAAAAGTTGTAATGTCTGACCAGTCACAAAGTCAAAGTGCTCTGAACTAAATCTGTTGATGTCTTTGTAAATTTACAGCGAGTTAATCGTAATGCCTTTTAACTGGTTTTATGTCTTTGGTTTGGCAGGTTAGAATAGGATTTTTTGCATCTGCAACATTAGGCTATAATCGTAGCCACATTTTCTGATAAAATAAAACGTATTGTGTATAGGTTTAATCGTGTTACACTTGAGGCTCCTCCACCGCCTCCTCCGGGTCACCAGAGGGAGACATCACCAGAGTACTAACCGGTAATTCGGACTCCAAATCCCAGCATGCCTCTTACACAGGACTGATCACGCACACCTGTTCACTCCCACTGACTCATTACCTCTTGATTTATAGCAGCATTCCAGGAGGACACTTTTCAAAGTCTGAGCGTTTATTCTGATTTATTCTTTGTTATCTTGACCTTGGACTGTTTAACTTCTCTGTGATTGTTCTCTGCCTAACCCGAACTCTGCCTGTGACCCCGACTCTGCCTCTGATTATCTCTGATATTGTCTCTGCTCCTCCTGACCCATTCTAATTAAAAGCTGCAAATGGATCTCTCTCAGTCTGGTTCCTCGTTACTAATCGATAATGGTTTTAAATGATTTTAAGAGTAACTGGCATTGACACTTTTATTTATGTACTTATTTTTACTTATATTTTAGCTCATAATTGGCTTTAACTGACTTGGCCTTATAATTGATTGATTGATTCAATTGGTTTTCTGAAAACTAAGAACTATACTATACCCACCTACTGCAACTATTAAACCTTCTCATTTGAAAACTTTTAAATCTAATTCAAATCTGGCAAAGATGCCACTCCAGTGTTCCCAAGCATCGTTCATACATGTTGTGTTTGAAGACACCAGGGCATTCCAAGGGCATTCTGGCTCTGGGGTGGCGGCTATCTTGGACTGTGGCTCTGGAGTGGTGGCCTTGTGACGAGACTCAGGGCTGGTGGCCATACAACTACTAAAACTAATTCAAACTATTTGGCCACGACTTTTTAAATGATTTCTTCCATGCTTTGTCTCTTCTCAAATTACACAAATTAAAACTCAAATTGATTGTCAAATGTCCAAAATATCCATTTAATAAGCATATTTCCAGAAAATAAACTAATTTTGGGCCCTAATCGTCCTGCCCGTTTATGTCGCGATAACAACCAGCTCGCATTATCAGATAAACACAAACCATTTCTCCTCACACCTGTTCTTCATACTTCCTGTTGCTCTGCAGGTCCACTTCCTGTTTCTCCCACTATCGATTCCTCCACCTCATTACTTCCCTCCTCAATTTTCCCCCGCTATCTCATTCCCTCCCAGCTCTCGTTTCTGTATAATCTCTGTGATAGTGGCTTGCGTGCCGGGTTGTAAATCTGTTCTCATTTCCAGAGTTCAGCCGGCGACTGTGTGATCAGAGAGTTAAACAGCAGAACAGAGAGCAAGAGTGGCATGAATCGGTGATTGATTTATTGGAGCGGAGGTCCTTCAATGAGCCCGTAATGCAAAAGGGGCATTAATCACACTCTTACCTGTATGCAGGTGGCTGTACGCTTAAGAGAGAGCGCAAGAGCGACGGCATGATGCACTAAAGCATTGATACAGAACAGAGCACTTATGCAAAACTTCACTGCGAGTCTTTTCATCACCGACACTCATCATATAAAAGAAGCCATTCATCAAGCAATAGAGCAGAAAGCAGAATGCTTTAACCGTCTGTGTACTAAATAAGGATTGATCTCCTTGCATTCATCACAAGGTTCCTCGGAGCCAAAAGTGCATTCACATCTTTGTTAAAAGATAAATGATAATCTGACACATAGGCACACCCATGGAGTCTATAATACCCGGACAGAGACATCCGTTATCATTCCCATTCATCTCAACAGCATGTGTCTGGCTGCCAGAGGAAGCATGTGATTTGAAATGTACCACTGAGCCAATCAGCAGAGACGTACGTGTCATGTGACTAAATATTCTAAAGCTGCAGTGTTGTGACGTTAAGATTCATTCATCAGATTCACCTTGCAAATGACTTTGATAAATTAAAAATGTCTTTACTCCAAATTGCGAGAAAGAAGAATAGAGCATTAATAAAAAAAAATAAAAAAAAATTGATAAAGTAATTTCTACGACCCAACATAATTGGATTATGTTTGGCTATTTTAAAATTTTTCTTATTCTTAAAATGAAAAAAAAATTTTTTTACCTGCTTTGTACTACATCTTTATATATATATATATATATATATATATATATGAATCATTGTTTATTTATGAATGTTATTCTTTTGATATAATTCTAACACATATGTACATGATGGCTCCATATTCACAAGTTGTTGTCATCTAAATGAACAGCCAAAATGTATAAATTGAACAAAGAATAAAATCAGAATTGCGAGACAAAGTAGGAATTACGAGATATAAAGCCAGGATTGCAAGATATAAAGCCGAAATGGCAAATTATAAAGTCAGAATTGCGAGAAATAAAGCTGGAATTGCGAGACATAGAGATATAATGAAACGGGTCTCCATGAAGTTTAAATAACAGTCAGAGCAGCAGCAGAATGGTTTGGAACAAAAAGAGCAGTAGATGAAGAAAAAATATATTATTGAGTGTCTACTTTTTCTTAATAGATGTAACAATTGTAACAACAAAGTCAAGTCAAGTAGATTCTTCTTCTCAAACCAGTGATCGGTCACCTGTGGAAAGCTCAGCTCATTGTGTGCTGTAGTCAGGCTCTGTTGTGTCGCTGTCCATGGTGCTTAGTCAATTTCAGCTGTGAAAGCTGCTTTAACATGTCCAATCGTATTTCTTCACTCGTGTGATGCACAACCAACACCAGATTAAATGGAGAGGTCAGTGGTCAAGCCTCTGTAGCTCACAACTTACTTAGCACTTCATTTACACAATCTAACATGACACCTTAGCCTTTTTTAAAAAAGGCTAATTAGGCTGTTCTACTAAGTTTGCAGTGATAAAATTATGTCCAAAGGTTATGTAGGACTAAGGATAAAAAAAGACTATTTCTTTAAATAGTTTGTGTCTGACATTCTGTTACAATCTTCTGATATTTAACATTACTTTTCAATCCTAAAAGAAAACTATATATATATATATATATATATTGTATACACACACACACACTATTTTATTTTTGTTTATTGTAACATATATTATAGTACATAGTATTATAAATTATTAAACTATGTATTTACATGGTTTCAGTGAATTGTTGCATGAATACAGTGCTATTTGTAGGTCTCCGCTTTTGCTGAGTCAGTATTATGGCAGATCTAGTGTTATATAGAAAAAAGAAAACTCCTGGCACATCAAATGTAATTGAAAAGCACAAGACGGGGGATGATGATGGTAACAGGAAGATATCCAAGGCATTGAATATCCCGTGGAGGACAGTCAAATCAATAATTAAGTATGGCACAGCTATAAATCTATCTAGAGCAGGCCGTCCTGAAAAACTAGGAGAGAAAAGAGGGAGGCCTCCAAGAGACCAATGACAATCTTAAAGAAAAGTTTGATGGTCTGATGAGACTAAAGCTTGGCTTTCTGAAACATGGCACATAAAGGCGGCCGTACACGGTGTGAATTCGGACAGTCGGAAGACCGTATGGCCACGCACACATCACTTTGTTTACGGACGCATTGGTACAGGGCACGATTTTAAAACCTGCTGATTTCCCAGGCAATCACATTCATGAAGTTCTGCCCCAAAAACACGCACTCTGAGGAAAAGATCCTTTTTTTGTGGCAGCAATGGCTTGCAAAAAAAGAAAAGAAAACAAAGGGCATGGCAAAGAGTTTGGCTGAAGGGCAGAGAATGAAATCAATATTGACAGTTCCTTTTTTATGGATTATTACTATTTATTATATTATTTCAAATGCTGCTCGATATGTCATACAGCGCTCGCTGTTCCTGCCAGAGTTCAGCGAGTTTGTCATTTTTATCAACAGTCCAAACTGCCATGTTCATCTTTCTTCTTCTGTGGTTTTCTTTTTTAGCTTCTGATTGGTCATTTCCAGTTTGCTCAACAAATCGGCTCGTTCAACAGCACACACGTCACGCTTTCAATCCGACAGCTCCCGAAGTTTTTTGACGTGTATAAAAATGATCGTGAGGACGGCAGGTGCTCGTAAGGCACTCTGCTCATCTCGGAATTTCACAACACAAACAAAGTAGTTTCACTCTCACAATGAAACACAGCGTCTCCAGAACATGGCGCCCGCAGCAACACTACAGCCAGAATTATAGCTCCGCCTTCTTTCTTTTACATTCGGGTGGAGTTTGAAAATAAACCTGTGATGTAGAAAAGTGGGGTGTGTTTAAATGAGTCATTTTAGGGCAGTGTGGACGAGTAATAACTTTAGCCTTTGCAACTTCGGGGATCTTATCTATGCACGAACAGGGGGTAACACTCCAAGGAGAAAGGAAAACTGGAAATTGCATCATATGACCCCTTTCACATCTTTCCAAATCTGTCCAGGGCTTTCAAAGAGTCAAATCTAACATATGCCGAGTCTGAATTTTAAGGTGAGAAAACATCACAAGAAATATGCGTTTAATATTGAATGCAGAGTTGTTTGTACTCCTACATTTTTTATCAAAGAAAATTAGCTTCCCATCCAATATCAACATTGCGCTGTCATTTCTCTCAGGAAACATGTTTATCATGCTCATTTAAATGAAATAAAATGGAGAGACTGAGAGAGAGTGAGGGCTGTAGCAAGCAGAAAGCATAATCAGGTACGAGTCTTCAGCATTTCATTTGCCGACTCGCTCGAGTCAGGGTGATTAGCGCATGGTTAAATTTGATTAGCCTCTTTCTGAGCACGCTAATTGAAAATGCTCTCACCGTGTATAATCAATATCACACAGTTTTGCGCACTCAAAGACTGATTACGGACATGAAAACCTGTGGCCACACACACTCCAGTTGCACATTCCTTTCACAAAGCCAAGCAATTCTTAAGCACATTTAGATGCTTTTCCATATCTAATTGTGCAACTTGGAGTCTCTAAATTAATGAGGCTGATGTAGTGCACTTTAGTGTTTATATGTGGGAATAACTTCACTTCGAGTACGGCATCTCTCCATCAGTCCCGGTAAATGGCCCAATGCTGCTTTTCAAATCCGCCTGGGACGCTCCTACTTACAAGTGCGGAAGTCGTAATTATGATCTGATGCGTGTTCAAGTGATTTTGGGGGCGTAATAAAATTGACAGATTGGGCAATTTCGTATCTCTTTATCAGTACTTGGCGACAAACACAGGAAGTTTTTGAGCACTAATAAAATAAAACGGCGAAGGATGCGCTCAAGGTGTGTAATTGAAGTTTATTGGAGTATTTTATCATTTTTGAGAGCGGCTGAGAGGATTTTGGGGGAAGATTTATTGCTGTTCTGCATTAACGGTGGCCTATACGAGATGCATGCTGAATCGTACAGTCAACTTAATTATGATCAATACCAATTTGCTTCCACCGCGATTCTTCAAATCGACACGGCCTTCACTGCGAATCGGAGCTTAAAGAAAATCTGGGTAAATACGACACTGCGGTGGCGTTCATGTGCACTCATCTCGTAAATATAATTATTGCGACGTGACCTGAAGGCAGCATATGCATTAGGATTATTATATTAGTGTATGAAGGATGACTTGAAGCTTATGTAGGAAACCAATAAATCAATAGGAGACTTGCACAGAGTGTGGGATTACAGTGATGATAATGAGGTGAAAATGAGAAATTATAATTTACTACGTGTCCGCGGGAAAGACAAATCGCTTGTGAGATTGCCACTACTCCTACAGTTGGCAATGAGATCAAATGGAAAGGAAATGGACGTTTTCTTTTGATTTTCAGGCCCCATTGTTCTTGGCTCAAACGGTCTTCAGATTTAAAACCAAAGTCATTTGTGTCTTTTTATTCTTCTACACTCTTAAAAATAAATGGTCCGAGGTTTACACACAATGAACACCATATGAAATCTACTTGATTTATAACGAGCTATATCATATCTTGGTATTAAGTTCTGCACAGTACCGTACAACATCCGTGAGTGCTTAGGTGTTGTTTGAATATTTCCTGTGAGACTAATATTGAGGCTAGCTAATACTTTCAACAACAACAAAAAAGCAATGTTTATCATACTGTGTAGAGTATTAGCAGACTTAGGTAGGGTAGGTAGAATGTTCCCACACTTGCCAGGTATCCTATACTCAGTATGTATGTTGAGGAAACATCCAGATTAAGTGTTAGCATAGCATATACAGTACATATTTAGCAGAGACACTACTAATACTCTAATGAAGGCTAGTTGACATGAGATATTAACAACTACTGTATCTAAAGGGTAAAATCAAAATAATCAAACTGATATTATATAAAAAAGGTTAAAAGCAAATGTTGTATTACACATTCTGATCTAAAAAGTATTATTATTATTATTACTTATAAAGGGTATTTGCCAATAAAATGGCAAGATGTGAGACTTATGATGCATTATAACTGAGAAATATAATCCACTTGTAACCTAAGTGAATGTTCATTGTGCGCTACTCTTAAAAGCTATAACCACACACAAGGAAATATTGTAACACAGTTCTTATGAATATTCATGAGATGATACAACATGTTATAAAGTTATGCATTGGTTAAGAATACCATTATAATGTATTAGAAATGCAGGCTTCATAGAAAGTGTTTAATAAAGAACCCTCTGTGCAATGAAAGGTTGCATGGATGTTAAAGGAATAGGTAACTTAAAAATGAAAATTCTGCCATCATGTACTCGCCCTAAACCTGTATGAATGTCTTTGCTGAACACAAAGAAAGATATTTTGAGGCTGTTTTGGTCACCATTGATTCCCATAGTATGAAAAAAAAATGTCACTGATGACCAAAACAGACTGGTTACAAACAAGTGTTCTTTGTGATTTGGAACTACTTGAGTAAATCATGACAGAATTTTCATTTTTGAGTAAACTATACCTTTAAAAGGTTCTTCCTGGATCCACAGGTGCCAATGAAGAACCTTTATTTTCAAGAGAAACATTCAAGACAAAGTCAATGCTTCCAGGGTCATGCGGTGAAACACTACATATCATGTACATTTCAACTTTCTGTCTCTCTGGCTCGATTGTAAAGTCAACGTGACCTTCTTCTGACATGAGATTCATCATTTTATTCCTCCTCTGACCCATTCTGAAAGGTCTTTAGAAGGTGTTCGATTGCTTTTATATCGGTCAAATCTATAGTAAAAATGAAATGTGCCTGTTTTGACCTCTCTTGCGGAATGACTGCAAATTCAGTCTCGTCTCACCAGCTCCAGTGCTGCTACAGTATATTAGCCGTATCCACAATTCAGCGGTGACACAGTCAACATAAATTGCATTAAAAAGGATTTCCCTAGCATGCGAGCAATACAAATTACTAATTACCTAATTACAAAGCACTGGTATTCAAAAGCTTGGGGTTGGTAAGATTTTTTTATTCATCAAGGCTGCATTTATTTGATGAAAAATACAGTAAAAAACACAATATTGTGAAATATTATTACTATTTAAAATTGCAATTTTGAACGCAAAAATGTTTATACTTGTTATTTATTTCTTTAATGCATTACTCCAGTCTTCAGTGTCACATGGTCCTTTAGAAATCATTATAATATGCTATTTTGCTGCTCAAGAAACACTATGATCAATATTGAAAACAGCTGTGCTGCCTAATATGCCTTCATTTGTTTTTTTTCCAGGATTCTTTGATTAATAGGTTAACAGCATTTACTTAAAATATAACTCTTTGGTAACATTATTATATTTTTACTGTCACTTTTGATCAATTTACATCCTTGTTAAATAAAATTACCAGATTAATTAATTAATTGTAAAAATTTACTAATAATTTTTTATTTATTTTTTTCTGTGGAACAAATAAGATGTGAAGAACGATGTCAACCACACACTTTTATTATTGACTTCCTAAATATTGGTTTAAAAAATTCAATGGAAGTCAATGGGAACCAAAACAGTTTTGCTAATAACATTCTTCAAAATATATTTGTTTGGAGGGGGAATGGTTCAGGAGCTTGAGAAAATATTTATATGTTTTTAAATTCATTACTGGGTGGAACATCATTTTAATTTCTTTAAAAAATCTAAAACTGGCCCTAACTTTGGAAACTGCATTGTGTAGACGTCATCTTCATTGGGGGCTTTTCTCAGCAATTATTGATGCATTTAATAAACACAGGAAGCAATTAACTTCCTTTTAAATCAGCTAAAACCCTGTTCACACGTCTGTGTCACACCACACAACTATAGAAAAGAAGCTGCACTGCTTGCATGTCTTCTACACACCATTAACTTGAGATTTCCAGCCGATCTGTGGCGCTGACCCCGCTCAGGTCTCTGAATTGTTAGCTCACTGCGGGGTTGCAAGCATCCATGCGTTCCTGCAGCCGGCAGGAGGCTTGTATTGTGTTCAAGACAAAATGTGTGTGCTCCTGTAGGACTGCTGCACCATCGGTCTCTCTCCCGACAACCAGATGATGCCATTTCCTATCTAATTAAAGACTTCAATCAAGCAATTAAACCCTACAGTCAAATTACCCGCCTACCCGTCCAAACATCCCAAATCTGCCAAAATGCCACGTGCGCTTTCTTTTTCCGTGCTGGTGAATGATCAAATTTATTCAGGGTAAAAAACTCCAGTGCTATCTGAGACAGACGCTAGCGCAGTGACTCACGTGCAGCTTTTATCTTTAGAAAAACTATAATTTGAGGAGCCGCTTTAACCACACAACTGGGCATCATTACACAGCTGTGCGGTCAGTAAGGGAGCCGAAACGGAGAAGGATGCATCCATTTCTCACAGAGCCGGTCTGGCGCGCACGTATTTATATGCGTGCAAAGACACTCTTTTCTGTGCTCACGCGTTGGCGCTTTCCCGTGGGAAGCCGTAATAGCTGGTTTAGCCAGCGGAGCTAAACCAGGCGCTGGCGTGAGGCTCGGGGCCCATTACTCTTTCCCGCTCAGCTTTAATGGGATGATCCGTCACAGGGCCGACTGCTCGTGTTAGCTTAACGCTAATGTTAAACCTGCTATGCTAGTCCATTACTCATTTCCCAACTTTTCTTTAATGGCTGATTTAGCCACTCAAGCTAAAGCTAATGTCATTTACTGTTTGCACTTACAGAAAGACTACATTTTCCTGAAGAGAACACTTCATCACAGATCACATGGATTCAAGCCGGATCATCAACAGCAGCGGCTCCTTAGAAAAGGCAATACAGTGCTCCATCACAATGCTGATTTAGCTGTGCTGTTGTAGTATTACTATAATATAATATTTGAGATACTATAATATTTAATTAACATTATCTGAAATATATATATATATATATAGTTTCCCTTATTTTTGTTCCAGTTTTACTGTTGCTTTAGTACCATGCTAAACCAAAAATATAAATAAAAAGAGAGAGACAGGAAAATGAAATTTTGGTAAATTGGTATAAACTAGCTAATACATCTATATATATATATATATACATATCAAAGGCAAACCAATTTACTTTAGTTTTGGTAAACTCTAATACTCCTGTGATTAAGTGCTTTGTTTGTGTGATCTCCAGACTATCTGAAGGAAGAGCACAGGTCTTTAGAGAGCAAACTCATGATGCTCCGATGAGCTTCTGATGGACAGCTACTCTAAAGCAGCCCAGAACATCTTGTCCACAGTAACTTTGCACATCAGCTTTTGAGTCCAGCTGCCTGTCACAAATTCAGTCATGTGTCCAACCGTCCATGAACCACACAAGACAATGAGGTCAAGAAGGTGAGTGCTTGCAATTCTGCAAAAATCATTGGAAACATTATCATGACATGTGCTTCATTCTGTCGAAATATAATAGACACACAGTCTGATCCAACCCTCAAAGTTCAAAAGGAAGAAAATATTACTGTTAATTAAATATTACTGTAACAAAAAAAAGTGCTCAAATAATTGCTTTAATGGCCCTTTAATGTCCTCACTGAGGTTAGAGCTGGTTATCAATATCAATACTGATTTGTTCCAACTTCCAAATTCCAATTAATTTGGTTCAATTTGATTTTATATATGAAATACAATCTCTCTACAAATTGCAAAATGAACTTTACAACTGCATTGTAGAAATATGAAAATAAAATACAGTGCCCATATGCTGCTTGACTGTCATTTATTTACAAACCCGATTCCAAAAGAGTTGGGACAGTGTACAAATTGTGAATAAAAAGGAATGCAATAATTTACAAATCTCATAAACTTATATTTAATTACAATAGAATATAGATAACAAATGCTGAAAGTGAGACATTTCAGGCCAAGTATTGGCTCATTTTGGATTTCAAGACAGCTACACATTCTAAAAAAGTTGAGACAGGTAGCGATAAGAGGCTGGAAAAGTCAAATGTTCAGATAGGGAATAGCTGGGGGACCAATTTTCCACTTATTAGGTCAATTGCCAACATGAGCCTCTCAGAGTGGCAGTGTCTCTTAGAGGTCAAGATGGGCAGAGGATCACCAATTTCCCCAGCGCTGCACCAAAAAATAATGGAGCAATATCAAAAACATAGGTCATAATATATAGGTCAAAAAGAGGACAAGCACACCCCAAGTAGTTATCAGCGCTCAGTTCAGAAGCCTGCATCTCTGATTGGAATAGGGTTGCATGAGTGCGTGTGGCATGGGCAGCTTACACATCTGGAAAGGTACCATCAATGCAGAAAGGTATATCCAAGTTCTAGAACAACACATGCTCTAATCCAGACGTCGTCTCTTTCAGGGAAGACCTTGCATTTTTAAACATGACAATGCCAGAGCACATACTGCATCAATCACAACATCATGGATGCTTAGAAGGAGGATCCAGGTACTGAAATGGCCAGTCTACAGTTCAGAGCTTTCACCCGTATAAAACATTTTGGCACATCATAAAGAGGAAGATGTGACAAAGAAGACCTAAACTTGAGCAACTTGTCTCCTCAGTCTCCAGACGCTTGCAGACTGTTGTAAAAAGAAGAGGGGGTGCCTCACAGTGGTAAACACAACCTTGTCCCAACTTTTTTGAAATGTGTTGATGCCATGAAATTTAAAAACTTCAACTTCAAATTTCAGGGTTTGTGATATCTTTAATATATATATATATATTATAATGTAAACTTGAAGCTTGCAAAATCTGTCAAAACATGCCAAGATGCCAACGTCTGTCTTTTACCTTCTGCGCAAACAAAGCATCTTGAAGATAATCCTGCAAACACAGTTTTGGACGAGTTTCACTCGGTTCGCTCGTTCTGCCAGAATTATTCCCTCCTCCACAGAAACTAAGACGGAAGTGGTCCTGGTACATCAACTAAATGTCTCTCCACAAACCCTCATGGCATGTTGTATACTTCATTTACTTTATATAACATTTCATACATACATATTCAAGTAGTTTATCAGATTTTCTGAAGAAAATGTGAGTTTTGCTTGTTCATGCAAAACTCACAGCCACATCTTACATTACATTTACATTTATGTATTTGCCACATGATTTTATTCAAAACTCTCATCTCATTCATACACACATTTGATCAGGTCATGCATTCATGCCTGACGAAAATCTGCTCAAACTGAGGTATCATTCGTGTGTGTGTGTGTGTGTTTTTAACCAGTCCAGTTGGTCAAAATGGAAATATGAATACATGAATATAATTAATTAAATAATAATTATATTGCTGTTAGATATATGTATGTGCTATTATATAAAATATAAAAATATTAATATATAAATGTATAAATGCAAACATTTTCGAAATATATGCTGTATGCATGTGTGTGTGTGTGTGTGTATACATAATAAATGTACACAGTACACACACATGCTGTATATATATATATAAATATGAACATATAAATGTATAAATGTAAGTATTTTCAAAATATATACTATATGTATTCATATGTACATAATAAATATATTATGTACATAATACACATACACACACACATATATATAAAGAATGTAAACAAAAACTTTTGCTTTTGATGCAATTAATCAATTGACAGCACTAATAATATCATATAATACCATACAAGCTGATTAAAAAGTGAGACACTAGTAACATTATAGAACTTGTTTGATTAGATATAGGATTATGGATCAAAACATAACAGATTTATTTAATTTGAATACAATTATTAAACACTATGAATACAAACAATAGATAAATATGAGCAAACCACTGTAGACATAGGAAACTGGATTTAGCAAACTCAGTTTTGCAGTGACAGACAAACACTTGATTGATTGATTAGGAGAGTTTGTCTGACTCTGAACGATCATATTATTTGACTGTTAGAGTGTGTCGGAAGAGATATTTTCACAATTCGCCTGTCAGACGGCGGAAGAGTCAGAACAGCATCTCTATAAAGAAGCTGTTATTGTCTGTCACGCCGTGGATAATTATCGCCATTGTGAGAAAGCAGATACATTCATTTTTTCTCAGTCTCTCTCTCTCTCTCTGTCACACACACACAGAGCATTTGAGACAGTGTCGCAGTGCTCTTTTGAGTGACTCTGAGATGCGGCGTGGGGTCAATCCAACGACACACCCGCCAATCAAACACCAAATCCCTATCAGCAGTCCGCAGACTCGCTGTTCAAACACACTCTCTCCTTCTCTGTCTTCCCACATGTCATGCAAGCCAAGAGAAAAAAATATCTGTCCTCTCTCCCGTGCTCCCAAAGAAATCACTTAATTTTTCTCAGCTTTCTCTCCAAACAGATCAGTCCATTCCTCTGAAGTTAGTCACACCTTGCCAAATATCAAATGTTCGGTAATACATCAGATCCTAATTAGTGGTATTTACCAAGTAAAGCATCACTAGTACTATTGCTCGCTGCTTAAAATCTTATTCTTAAATACTTTGATCTACTTTGGTATTCTTAAAAAAAAACAAAACTAAAATGTACAGTTAAAAAACAGTAGCTGTGGTTGATAGAATTCAACCGTAAAAATATGGTAACAATAAAAAAAATACAGTAACATTTTTAGGTTTTGAGGTTTTAAGTTAAATTTACAGTTAAATACCGTAATTGAATTAACTGATATAATGTTAATATACCAACCTTGCCAAGTGAAGCATCACTAGTACTACTGCTCATGCTTACTGTATTCTTAAATCATATTCTTAAATACTTTGGTCCAATTTCCCAGTAAAAATATCTGAATATCACTGAAACAAGATCAGAAGACACTTGAAATGAACACTGCATGAGACATTAAGACTGGTTTTGAAAGCATTTCTCTTTAATCAAGAGCACTTAACATGAGTGTTTTAAGTACAAAAATTGAAAAGAAGTGAAAATAAATCTGCCAGTGAAGTAAGGCCAAATATACCCATAATCTCTGAAAACAAGTCTAAATATATTATGCAGCAGTGACCAATTATCTTGCTTTTAGAATTATTAGAGAAAAAAGGTTTTTGCAGTATCCTAAATCCAATGTACAAATGTAAAATATGCTTATTAAACGCCATTGCTAATTGCTAATGCTAATTTTTAGATCCAAAGTCTATTGCTGCTGACCTGCGATGATTCAGTTCAGATCATGTTAATAAGCAAAAAGGACTTTAGATAAACATAACATTAGTGTTTAATTTATTGCTGAAGAGGGTTAAACATGTACAGATCCTTCAGCCTGAGTAAAAACAGCAAACAAGCACGTCAGTCCTAGCCGGATTAAAAAAGTAACATTTTTTACATTTACGGCAAAATGACAGCTGTGGTTGCCGGAATTTGACGGTAAAAAAAATATGGTTACAACATTTTAGGTTTTATGGTTTAAAATTTACAGTTAAATACCGTAATTTCATTAACTAATATAATGTTAATATACCAACCTATTAAAGTACTGAAATCTGTTTTGTATCTTTGAAATACACTGATAAGCACCAAGTGCAGGTGATGATGAGAAAGTCCCATGATGAACCAAAACCATTTCTGCAAATCTAAAAAAAAAAAATAAACATACCTGTACATACAAATCGCTGCTGTTTCCAGTTGAAGTGAAAACTAGAGGCAGTAAAACTCCCACAACTTTTATTCATTTTCACACAAAAGTATAATTTACATGATAAATAAAGGCTTATTTTTACAAAATGAGTTGCAGAATGTTATGTTACAACTTCAAAACATTTTTAACATCCTGCACGATTTGAAAACTGATACTCTAAAGCGTTTTCATCAAATATACAGCTTCATATGTATGAGTTTTCTGGTTTAGTAGCTTTATTCCGTAGCTCACGTGATGCAGTGTTGCACTTAGGTGGTGAAAAGCACCGTAAAACAGCTCAAATCACATAAGGAAGTTAAAATAGCATGGCTGCATCAGCGAATATTTTTTTTAATTACCTGTGCAGTTCTTAACACCATCGGGTAGGTTTGGGTTTGGGTTTGGTGTAGGGGATATTTCCAACATGATAGAGCATTAATCTTTAGTGACACTCACTGGATATATGAATTCTGAATGGCCACAAACGGCCACCTTTATTCAGAAAATGTAAATTCATTTAATCACATTTACACTCTAGTAAGTCCAAGCAAGCCTACTTTTACACACATAACAGCAAAGCGTTTCTCATTCCTCTCCTCTCTTATTCTCAGTAGTAAGCGTTAATGGATATCTGTCAGACTGATGGAAGCGCTCGCGGTTATGAAGATGAATGTATATCTGGTTGTATCATTCATGACCGGCTACCTCATCTCCGCCATTAGTACAGCTCCTCTCTCCATTTAAGGGCCCTTACCAAAGTTCTGGGTGCACTAATGAGATCTTCTCCACACCACGGGATGCCTTTCAAGGAATGTGCAGAGAGATTTCATCCCGCAGGTCACTGGAGAGCACATCCAAGCCCGACTTTTAATTCTCAAGAGGTTGTACAGATCAACTTGTACTGGAAGCAGTCTGTCTGTTCATGTTGTTCTGACTTTTTTATTTCTGGTCTTTTATAATCTAGGGTGTCTCAGATGTGCCACCCACATTAGGAGAAAATTATATTTAAAAAATGAGGTACATATTGAGTGGCTTAATTTAAGTGATGAAACTGTAAAACACTATCGTGTACATAAGCAGGCCATGTATTGTTTGTCAACAAACACCAAAATAAAAGCTTGATCGTTTGAGAATTAAGAAATTGAGACGTAATTATCATTGCTGTAATTTTAGAGTTGTAGCATAAATTATAGTACAGGTGGTTTGTACAACAGTGGAGAAATATGACCCATCAGAGCGTATCCTACAATTGCAATAAAAAATAAAGATGTAGCTTTGTCCTATGGTATATACATAGCAAACTGTAAAAAAAAAAATTATAATAATAATAATAAAAAATGTCTTTTTATTCTTAGTTACAAATATGAGAGAGGTTTATCTTCAGTGTTAAAGGTTTACATTTTTCTGTCCCACCTCAGGACACTCTGATATGTCAACCAGCCTGCTATATATCCATGAAGCCATTCAATTTCAATCTATTGAAAATTCCTGCATTTCTGTATATATATAT
>JAUYWG010000050.1:19480529-19490981 GCA_034779775.1 Enteromius afrohamiltoni
CAACCTTTAAGATAGGGAGCTTTTCTTATTAAAAGAAGCTGCTGCTTACTATTCAAACGGTGAAGGGTTGTTTCTCCAATCACGAATGCAGACTTGCTGTTATGTTTACGAGGCGTGATGCAACACCATGTGTAAAAATCATGTCTTACTGGTTTCTAATGTGTTTTATTGTTTTGGTGTCATAGCGCCGGGACGCAGCATCACGTTATGGTAAAAGGAGTATTATTTGAGGTATTCGGACGATCAGAGTGCACTGGATAGCTGGCCAATCAGAGCACACCTCACTTTTATAGAACCATGAGCTTTGTACAAATCAACCTGTTTCAGGAGGCTTAGAAGAGAAACAATAATGTACAGTATTTGGAAAATAATGTGCTTCTTTTTTTTTTATACCACATGAACACATTGCATAACACCAAATACTCAAAACAATGTTCTTTCTAGCAACATCATATGACCCATTTAAAAGTAATTTTTCACAGCACTACAACATGAACTAATAACATTGGTAAAGTTTTGTAAATTACTACTTCCCACTGCTCTTTCTTGGTTGCTGATGTGATATTTTCTCTCATTTGCCACCTGCCAGTTTGAAGAACGTAGCACTGAAAAGCATTTAGAGTAATCCAAATCTCTCTCACACAAACACTCAAATGTTAGGTTAAAGCAGCAGAGGTTACACAGCCAGACACAAAGCATGGCAGATCAGAAAGACGGTATGAACTGACTGAATGACAGAGACATAGGTAATCTGGTGTATGAGGCAAGAGGAGAGACAATGAGCAATCCAGCAGTCCATCAGCACCGGAGAGCCATTTATGTGCAGCGCAAGTGTATGTGCGATGTGTGGCAAAATTAGTTGGATGTTCAGTCAGGTCTTTTCCTTCGCAGCACACTGACTCGGCACCCTGTCGCTCAGTAATGACAGGTGTACGTGTGCACTTCATGCACGTGCAGTGGTGCGGAAACACACAAGCTCACCTTTGATTTGTAGAGTTTGACAGTGTTCAGTACTGCGCTTGTTTAAATCACATTAAAGGAATAGTTCACCTAAAAATGCTTAAAATTGCTTAAAATGTAGAGGTATTTATTTAACAATCAAACTTAGAGAAATGTTGCATTATTGCTTGTTCACCAATGGATCCTCTGTAGTGAATGGGTGCCGTCAGAGTCTAAACAGTTGATCCAAAATAAATTAATAAAAAAAAAAAAACAATCACACATTTCCAGGTTTCTCCGCAGTGGAAGTCATCATAGTTGGGTTAACTTAAAGTGCAGTAAATGAGTAAATATTTTTTTGCATTGCCACTTGCTCAAAAGAAAAAAAACTGATAGCGTTTACATGACCAACATTTAACCAACATTTAACCATCACTGCTGGCCACAGTATGAGTCCATAATCCATAATAATACTCTTATTTTAGCATTATTGTGATATTTTCATCAGCTGTTTGGACTCTCATTCCGACGGCACCCATTCACTGCAGAGCAAGTGATGTAATGCTACATTTCTCCAAGTCTGTTCTGATGATAACAAACAAACACATCTATATCTTAGATGGCCTGGTGGTCATTTTTGGGTGATTTATTCCTTTAAGCAGAACAGATGTGCTGAAAAACAACAAGCAATAAGAAAAAGTTTTAAAACCTTGATGGCTTCGATGAAGCTGTATTTTAGAACTGGCAGCAAGTCTGTTCATTTAAGTAACACAGGCTCCCTTAACAAAGAGTGCAAATAATGAACGATTAGTGAGAGAACTTTTTATTCAAATTGCAATTAAACTGACATTCTCTTTAGGCACAGACCCTGTGGAGCATTATATATTATAAATTACAGCAGAAGCAGGTGGCTAATACAAAATTAATCAAAAAGAAAGTTTGGCACAAATTTTTAAAAGCAAAACAAAAATGGTTTCTAAAATCTCATGTTGACCAACTGGGTCTCATTTAAGAAAAAACGCTGACAACCAAGAACTTGTTAAAGGCTGAATTTTTTGCAAGTCAAGGTCAAACTCTACCTCTCTCTCTGACACACACACACACACTTAACTGTGCTGTTCATTCAGAATGAATGCAGCATGTCTAGTGAGGGAGAGCACATTCTGTCTCATCCGCAATGCATTCACAGAACGCCTGATGCATATTGCACACGAATTGGGCACTTTCTCAGCCTGGCAAGCTCTAATCTGGTTGGCTGGCAAAACACAGGATTTCAGCAGATGCGTTAACAAGCCACCAGGCTGCTACTCTCTAAGAGCTTTTGAGTAAGAGTTAAATCTTGAATTTTCCTAGTGGCATCAGCTCAGGAAAGTTTTCACAGGCATTTTTTTCTTTTGAGCAAAAGGTCAATGACATGAAATATACTTAATTTAATGAGTTAAAATATATTTTTTAAATTATATAAAGTTATAAATATCTGTTCTTGAATGGCCCAGCCAGAGCCATGACTTAAACCCAGTTGAGCATCTCTGGAGAGACCTAAAAGTGGCTGTCCACCAACGTTTACCATCCAACTTGACAGAACTGGAGAGGATCTGCAAGGAGGAATGGCAGAGGATCCCCAAATCCAGGTGTGAAAAACTTGTAGCATCTTTCCCAGAGAGACTCATGACTGTATTCCATCAAAAGAGTGCTTCTACTAAATACTGAGCAGAGGGTCTGAATACTTATGACCATGTGATATTTCAGTTTTTCTTTTTAATAAATCTGCAAAAATGTCAACAATTCTGTGTTTTTCTGTCAATATGGGGTGCTGTGTGTACATTAATGAGGAAAAAATTAAATTAATTAACGATTTTAGCAAATGGCTGCAATATAACAAAGAGTGAAAACTTTAAAGGGGTCGGAATACTTTCCATGCCCACTGTATATGAAGCCTGTATTTATAATACATTCTAAGAATACATTATCCTGAATCTATAATGCATTATAAATAATTTTTAATATGTTATATCATCTAAATATCAACATGATTCTTTCACTTAAGTTACAACAGATTATATTTCTCATAGTTAAACTGCATTATAAGTCTCCTACACTGTCATTTTACTGATGATACTTAGTGTTGTACGTAAAGCTGATAAATACCACTTATAAGCAAAAAAAATAACAATACAATTTTTTTCCAGGATACTTTGCAGGTATGTGAACATTTACCTACTTTAGTGAGTAAATGTATTTACCTAAATATCTACTATAGAACATCTGCATCTTCCATTTCATTTTCATGTTTTTAATACACCAGTGAAATTATCCACACGTACACACATTTTCCAATAACGTCTTGAGAGTTTACTGGTCATGCAGAAGGCTGTGCCATTACTTGAATGAGTTTCAAGGTTTGGTCTATTATTATGGTCTGGGATTAGAAGCGGCCCAGGAAATGAAAACCAAAAAAAATGGATGAATTGTTTTGCAAATCAAACCATAGAAAATATGATTCAGTTCCAAGAATTTTCATGAAACCAAATGATCTCTCTTAGTAATGTTTAAAAACCAATACCAATACCAGATATCTAAAAATATCACTGTTTGCACACGAAACTGCTCTATAAGATCTTTCATATTTAAACAACTTGATTTCAAGGTGAAAAAACATCCACAAATAAGCATTAAAAAGTCTGAGTATTCACATTACCTTTGTGCTGGTGTTACAGTGTGCGTGTGTGTGTGTGTGTCTTCTCTCTCATCTATATTAAGGTATCTGACCTCATCAGTCAGCACTGAGATGACACATACACGCCCCTCATAAACCTGCCTGCTGTATGCCTAATGGAAAGTCATGGAGAGGTTGATTGTGTCTTTCTATACATGTCCTTCAACTCAAACTGACATCCACACACACACGCACAAGTATACCAGAAAGACTACAACCTCTCATGCACCATATAAGCATTGTTTCCATGCGTTTCTGCATAAACTATAGTGGCACTAATGATTGCAGAAACACACCAAGGGCTTTCAGTCGAGTCAAGAGAGTTTGATGGTGTCGATTCTGCAGTTTAACAGCTCAAATAAATTCCAGGGTTGCAGTGCATCAGAGCAGCTGCGGATGGATGAGAGATAATAAACCCAACAACAAAAAATATGCATTTTAGAAACAATTTACTTCATAAAAGGGAATAGTTTGCAAAAAAAAGAAACTTTCCTGAAAATGTACACTTGAGTTTGCTTCTTCACGTGAACGGATTTGGTGAATTTTAGCATTGCTTGTTCACCGATGGATCCTCTGCAGTGAATGGGTGCCGCGAGAATGAGAGTCCAAACAGCTGCTAAAAACAGCTACCAGCTAAGTAATCCACACGACCCCAGTCAATCAGTTAATATCTTGTAAAGAAGAAAATTTGTGATAAACAAGTCCATTAACTTTTAGCTATCACTTCTGGCCAAAGTAGCATCATTTTAGTATTATCCAGTCCACAATCCATTAACAGAGCAGTGAAAAACTCCCATCCACTGTTGTCCTCTCTCATCAAGATCCACCTGCTTGATCTGTGCATACTTCTCTCCTGATTCAGACTAGGCAACTTTTTCTCTGGAGAAAGCAATATTATAGAGATTAGAAAACGTCTTTGATTTGTTTATTACAAACACAGAGTCATAAAATGTCGTGTGGATTATATCAGCTGTTTGGACTATCATTCTGACGGCACCCATTCGCTGCAGAGCACCCTCTGGTGAGCAGGTGATGCAATGCAAAGTTTCTCCAAATCTGATCCCATGAAAAAACAAACTTATCTATATCTTGTATGGCCTGAGCACATTTTAAGCAAACTGACATGGGTGAACTTTTAACTTCCCAGGACAATTTTGTTTCTTAAGTACAGTATAGCTGTGTAAACAACCGCACACACACACACACACACACACGGTTGCATTATTGCTTAGTATTCTACTGTAGAAGCAGATGCTTTATTAGGAATCACACCTTTAATCAATAACCTCTTCTTTCCAGCTTTCCCTCTCGCCCCATTCACTGTCTGTGGCTGCATGTGTGTGTCTGCCGGGCGACTGCCACGTCTGGGAACATACTGGAAGACTGACGTTCTGCTCGTCCTCAGAGTCATCTGGGCAGCTTTCCAACATGTGTGTGTTCACATGTACATTAGAGGAATTGTCACACGCGTTCACGTATGTAAACCCTCGAGCACCAGCGCTCTTTATATCAGTAACTGAGCATGCACATTTGTTTTTGCATGCATGCATGCACATGTAGGATGTGTGTTTGAGAGATACGGTGTGTACGTGTGCGTTCCTGGTGGCCAAATCCTCCAGATGGGCCCAGATGGCAGTTTGAATCTGTGAAGGTGTGGAACAGACTCTGTGTGAGCATTTTGTAATGCCCGAATGCAACACCGTCCCCCGAGGTGTGTGCATGTGTGTGTGTCTGAGCATGGATGTGTGTGTGTGTGCGCATGAGAAGAAAACATGCACGACTGTCTGGCTGTGTTTTTTTCTTGCTCGCACATTGTTTGTGTGCAAAACAAATCAAGGTGTGTGCTGTTCTACAACCCAGGTGTGTTTGAGTATGTGTAAAGCAGTTGCATTTGTTCGGCTTCACAGACTAATAAATAAAAAATGAAGCTGCTTAGAAACAAATGCTTCCACCTGCCTAACATAGCCTGATGTCATACATATACTGCTTCAGAATACTTACTAGGGAGTATGTAGTGTGCAATAGTTTCATTTTAGCACAATCAAATATACTAAGTGTGTCTTTAATTGGACTTCGGCACTACTTCTGCACAATTAAAGTTTACTAAGTACACAATTAGTTGTTCTAGTATACTACAAGTACAACTGATTGGTATTTTATTAAGTACATAAATATGAAAATGTATTTGTAGTATACTGAGCATGAAATAAATGTGATTCAAACACATTTATTTTTTATCCAGATTTAATAGATTTTTGTTTGTCTATGAATATGTCAGGAGGTTATCAGTGTGTGAGTGTATGGATGTGTGTTTGTGAGACGTAGAGATATACATTGCTTTGTGTGTGAAGTCGATTATTCTCGCTGGCTCTGATCCGTTGCTGCAGTACCATCTTGCCTTTGATAAATTAATAATCCTTTTGAAGTGCTAATCCCAAACACTCAGCATGATTCATACCATCCATACAACAAGTGTCTCTCTCAAAGACATACACGCTCACTCAGCATGTAGCTCTATGAATATGGATATACACAGATGGAAACAAAGATTTATGTGCGGCCACATGCATGCGGGTATACATTAGCCTGCGTTTGCCCAGAAACTCTTCAGCTACCAGGATATATTCAGGCTGCAAAAACACATGCATGTTCATTTATTATTTTTAATTGATAAATAATGTGTAGCAATATAATTAAGACTTTATAAGTGCATATACAAAGTGAGTGTATGGGAAGGAATGGCTTCATCCACAGCTCCCCCTAGTGTTGAGAACAGGATCTGCTGAGAAGGTCGCCTACATAAAACGTTTGTGTCAAACAATGGCTTTGTTGAAGGTAATTGCTTTTCCTCCAGTTTAACTTCTTTTGCCCATAAAACTTTTCGCATGAGGAGACTAAGGGTCGGGTTGTAAGGGAAAGATTGTTTGACGGGCCTCAAAATGAGTTTGGTTTTGTTTGTATTCGAGTAAATTGAGTTCCTTAAAGCAATTTTCCACCCAGAAATTAATATTTTGACATCAGAACCCTCAAGACTCTTTTTTGGCATTTTGATTACATACGAAAAAGATATGATGAAAGTAGTCAATATAACTCATGCACTTTATCAGAATGTTTTTTTTTTATATATACCATATGATGTGCTATTTACTAAAATATCTTCACTGAAAATATTTTTACTATTTACTTTCATTAGACTGAAAATAAGCCTAGATTTAATTATTTACTAGATTAAAATAAATCAACCATTTAAAACTATTAGTTTAAGAAATTCATATTTTTTTATTATTATAAAATAAGCAATAATGCATAACATAACAGATCAGAAGTCAGAGTAAATACTTTTATACAAAAAATAATAAATAATAATAAAATATATGATTTTGTAATGTTGTATGCAAAGAAACCTGGAAATAAATATCACTGTTTAAAACTTAAAAAAAAAAAAAAGAACTGTATTTAACATTTTATAAGAAATTCAGAAATTCATCACAGGAATAAATTCCATATTAAAATATATTGACACAGAAAACAGTTATTTTAAATCGCAAAATTATATCAAATTAAATTATTGTTTTTACCGTATTTTTCATTAAATTAAATGCAGAACAGACTTTAAAAAAAAAAATATATATATTCTCTTCTGCTGACAAAGACATATAGTGTACATAGATTTAAAAAGCAGGTTTCTTCGATCAATAATCTCCATCAAACTGCAGGCAGGTTTTTTTGACTAGATTAAAAAAGTATGCTTATCATTCTGCAAATAAACTCTTCATAAATATAGATGCACACACACAAACACTCTTGAAGAGGAATCAGTATTCAGAAGGAATAGCGAGAAGAGCTGCAGTGGTTGCTTTTATTTCGCTGAAGCACAGGAAGACAAACTGGCTGCGGGACTAACACCTTGTGCTCTATCAGCGGTCACACATGACAGTTCACTGAAGAGTGTGTGTGTGTGTCAAGACAGATACTGGCCTCCAGAGCAGTCTTGTTAACAGAAGTCCTCGCCGTACGACAGCAGCACACTGTCATCACGTCCAGCATCGGCTCTGGTCTTTAACTGAAAAGGACCATCCTGTTATTCATCCTAGTCAATTATAACAGCATCACAGTTCTTTAATAGTGGCATCCAAGCAATTATTGGGAAGATAACAAAAGCTAGGACCAATTTGTACTGTGACATTTAGCACTGGCTTATAGGGTTGCCAAGACAACACAGAAATACAAACCATAAGAAATCTAACCTAATATTATTTTAATATCTCATACTATTTATAACTCTAAGAATAAAGATATATTTTTCTTATTTTATTTTGTTTAAATTTTTTTCTCTACATTTCTGCTATGCTATGACACATAATATTTATTATTATCATTTTATATATATACATATATATGTGTGTGTGTGTGTGTGTGTGTGTGAAAATATGTATTTTAGAATATACAAAAACATTTTCAGATATATTTTAGACATCTATCATAAAATATGTTGAGACATATATTTACATTTTTCATTATATATAATATATTATATTTTAAATATTTAAAAAGTACAAAAACATAATTTTTCTGACATTTTTCATTTTATTGTAAAATATAAAAAAAAAAATGTATAAACAATTTTGTTTTTCAATTACACTTTCAGAAAGATATTTATTTGAAGTTAGTTGTTTTTATTTCTTTAACTTTTGATATAATTTTATATATATGTAAATATTCTTGAAGATTTTTTTTTTTTTAGCAAGGATGCATTAAAATGGTTTAGACATTTCTAATATATTTTTTCAGAAATATGCTGCACAGTTTCCACATTGATAATAAATACTTCACATCTAATAAAACTGTACTCCACACAGCTCCTTCTGAATAGCTGTCAGTGAATGAAGAAAGATGTTTTTGTTGCCAGATGGTGCAGCTACGACATCTGCTAGCAGAAGCTAACCCGTCAACCTCTGACCCCTGGGTTCCCTCTCGTGAACACCTTTGCCTGCAGCTACTGAAAACCTGGCGAAGCTCTTAAAATAATCATATGGCAGAGCTGGAGCCTTAACCAACGGCCCAGAGATCACGACCGAAAGCTGAAACTACATTAACCTGGCCTTCATCTGCCTCGGGGTCTCATTACTTACAGCAGAGTCCTGGTCTCGGTCTCGGCTCATGATCTAACACAAGATCACAGTCTACTTACAGAAAACTACTGGTGATCAAGTCCAGAAAAAAAAAAGTTATACTAAAATTAAACAATCAAATTAAATATTTTATAATAAAATAAAACTCTTTTTAAAAACTAAAAAGTTATACTAAAATATTTTTTTTTATTATAAAATATAAGTTAAACATAAAATAAATAAATAATTATTTTAAAAAGTACAAATGCTATACTAAAACAATTCAATATTTCATAATATAATAAAAACATTTAAGAAAATGTATTATTTAAAAAAAGTAAAAAGTCAAAATTAAACAATTAAATTAAATATTTTATATTTTATAATAAAATAAGTTTATATATACAAATATATTTAATATTATATACAAAAATATAAATTAAATATAAAATAACTAAAAAACAAATTATTTAAAGAAAAAAGTTATGCTGATATTTAACTTTATGATAAAATATTAATTAAATATAAAGTCAATAAAAAAGTAAAGATTCATACTAAAATTAAACAATCTAACAATCTATACATATAAAATAAATCTAAAATCATATTTATTCAAATTAAATATCTGTATCAGTCAGCAGAGGGCACTCTCTTTAGACTTGCTGAAGATGCATTGCTTCAGTCGCAGCACATCTGTTCTACATTTTCCAGTAATTAAAGAGCAGTTAAATACTCCCTTTCTTCTGTGGTACATCTTATTACATTTTGGTTTAAATAAACTCCCCTTTGTGCTGCGGACCTGTGCTTTTCTTGGATTTAGTTGGATTACATAGGTCTTGATAAATATGGCTTATTATTAGCATGGTTTGAGGAAATCTGGACTGCTTTTTTCATTAGCATTTATAATAAATCCACAAATTTGAACAATATCCATTAATTTAACCAGCTAAAGCTGTGTGTAACCATAAATAAATCACTGCTGAGTCGTGATCTCTGACGTCTAGAGTTTATCAGACATCATCAGAACGACACATGTTCAGCTCCGCTCAACAAACTGTCTTCTTCAGTGAACGCCTGCAGTTACATAACCTCATAAACATAAACCTCATAAAAAGAGCACAGACCATTTGTAAACTAGCCAACCGGAGGCTTAACACACAGTCATTAATGTCCCTCTTTATACTGGACATACACACACACACACACTGAAGATACAGAGAAGTTCAGAGACTAATACTCGTTCATGTAAACATGTGTGGCTATATAAAATGCATATAGCATGCATTCTATATAAATCATAACATAAAATTAGTGTTGGATGTGATAAATCGTGACTAATCATTTGACAGCACTAAAAAAATTGTCTAAAATAAATATAGTACAAATATAAAAGTACATATTATATTATATTATAAACAGAGTAAAAATAAATACATATTAAGCAGCACAACTCTTTTAAACATGTAGAATGACAATAAATGTTTTTTTAGCAGCAACATGGTATATTATAATGATTTCTGAAGGATCACGTGACACTAAAAACTGAAGTCATGTTGTTGAAAATACAGCTACGCAAAAACAAATTAAATATTAAAATACACTGCTCAAAAAAAAATAAAGGGAACACTTAAACAACACAATATTACTCCAAGTCAATCACACTTCTGTGAAATCAAACTGTCCAAT
>JAUYWG010000050.1:19493420-19503821 GCA_034779775.1 Enteromius afrohamiltoni
ACAAATATACTATGTAAAGAAAAACTTTTATTTTGGATGCGATTAATCGCGATTAATCATTTGACAGCACTAGTAATAATACAGTAAAGACTGTAATTTAAATTACATTTACATCCAGCTGCCAGTAAGTTACTGTAATATTTACAGCAACCTTTTTATATATATATATATATATATATATATTATTTTCAGTCTCATCTTAAAGTGTGGACAGCTTTAAGTGTATGAACTCCACAACCACATGGAGTCACGGATGGATGATTAATATTAAAATATTTCACAGTAACTTTAACACTTTTACCTTATAATGAAAATAAGACAAAATAGCAGCCTGAATGAATCAATAACTACAAGCTTTTTTTGATTATGGGTGACTAATTCAGATCTCCATGCTATAATCCAAGATGATTAAGAAATCTTTCAGGTCTGTCCAAACACATTCTTTTAACAACACTGATGAAAAGCATCGAACCTTCAAACACAGCAGCTCCTCTGCTCTTTGGCTTTTGGGTGAGCGACAAATCCACTGTTACACAAGACTGTTGGTTTGATTCTTAACTTACGCCACAAAACTCATTCCACTAGAAAATATGTGACCTCGGGGCACAAATTTTATGCTTGTTTTGTAGAAAGAAGACAACCATTACCAGACAATCATCTTTTATTAATTAATACGAAACATATATCTTTTAGTTTTCAGAGATGTGAAATAAGGTGCCGCAAACAGTATATTGCTCTCTAACATCAAAGCCAACTTTAGATTAAAGCTCTGAGACTTTGGTTCAGATCTTTTATGAAGGCTGGTAAGTCATTCTGGGTAATGATCAAGGTTCAGGTCCTTCAGAGTCTCAGTAAGGCTGGTAAAACCTGGCCAACAGCATTAGCCCTTAGCACAAGTCTGCTTTCTTCGTTCAAATTGGACTCAATTATGCATTGGATTTCCAGAATGGTTTTGTAGATGGCCATTGTATTAAATTCATAATTAGACATAACGTTTGCATTAATTAGGGTTGCGCTTGTGAGAAACAGAGGCTTCTTTAGATACTCGAACACTTGTACCACACTTTGTCATAAAATACCAATCCAAGCATAGTGCTAATTGTAATGAAAACTCACTTTTTAATTCAATTATTGTATGAAATTTAGTGGTGTGTGATATATCACAATTGCTGTTTAAACGAGGTGCAATTTGACATTATTGAGTATTGTGCAAATAACATTCAAAACACCTCTACAGAGGGCGGGGATTAGTCTAGACCAGTGCGCGTACGCATATAAATGCCTTTGAATTGATCCCAAATTCAAGACATGGGGGCAGAAAATGTATACTTTGTATACAGCCTCATATAGATTAGTTAATCAATTTCACACAAACAGTACCGTTTTTTCTCCAAAAATTACCAAACGATTTATCGTGATTAATCACATCCAAAATAAAGGTTTTCTTTACATAATAAATAAACACAAACACATATATTATGTTTATATTAAAACAAACACGTACAGTATATATTTTGAACGTATTTACATGTAAATGCATTTATAAAGGTAAAATGCCCATAAAATTGTAAAATTGTATATTGGAAAAATGTATATTGGAAAAGCTACATTTTTATCAGAGTGAACTAACCTCTGATCAAACCAGCCTTCATAAACATCATGTTAACATCAGTTCATTCTGAGAAAATTCTAAAATGTTTAGTTTGTTGATTACGCCTGGTTTTAGATTTTTATGTGATGCAATGTTCATACATTCTGTTTATTTATTACATTATTTTATTTTAGGGCATTTTGTCATTATTTATAGGACAGCAGAATGCAGATAGGAAAGATAAAATGGGATCAGGACATGAACCAGGTCAGACTCAAACCTGAGACAAACAACTCTTATTGTCCTCTGCACAACTATGCCACAGCACTAGCAAACTTTATTTGTGAGTCCTTGGTGTCTAAACGCGTTTAGAGGCAGCTGTATTTCAAATTCTGGAAATATGTCAGAAATAGCACAGAAAAATCGAAAAGGAGTATTTTGCATTAGGCTCTGATTCATGTCTCTGAAAATGCCAGTGATATATTTTCCACTTTCTTTGAGTGACATTTAACAACAAATCAAGTGCAAAAAGCCACACAGTGCAAAAATAAATAGCTGGATTTACAAAGTGTATGCCTATTCTGAAAATAGTTTTTCACTATACTGCTGTATAGGTCAATTTTCAATTAGCATTATAACAAAAGAATAGCTGAGCCAAATCTGGCCAAACGCACACTTTATCCATCTTATATAAACTTCTGACTCACAATGGAAACTTGAACCATTCGTTTTAGAGAAAAATCTTGAGCAGAAAGCTTTGCATTTTCCAAAACACAAAACACAGCTGAACAGGCATAATAAGCCTCTTCTGGTCTACAAACGGCAATTGATTTTCATAAAAATGAGATGATTTATGTCCGAACAGAAAGTGCAAACAAGGTAAACGAGACATTGCTTAGTCTTCTAAGACAATGCATCACACTTGATTATTATTGTCTCAACCCATAATCACAGCCTGTGACATTTTAAAGCTCAAACGATCAGGTACATTAGGTATTATTGTTTTTGCTGGAGGTTAAAGCAGATATACATTAATATATGGAGACACAATATTTCAGTAAAAAGTTTAATAATAAGGCTACCATTCCTAACAAATATTGTTTAATTAAGCCTATTTTTAAAAAATAAAATAGGCTATCTTTAACAAAACATATGGACATCTTTAATGATGCTGGCTGGGGGTATATGAAAGATTCACAAAAATAACCAGCTCATAAGAGTCTTTTATTCACGAATCAGACTACACCGGTCCCATTATATTGTGCGTTAATTATTACAAGCAGTCTGTGAGAGAGCAGTAGAAAAACATTTCTTTTGGTTGCATCACATTCAACCCAGACAAACTCAAATTTGCAATTCAGATAAAAAATTATTATTTGTTTTGCTGCAGCGATTAAGCACGGGAGGAAAGCAGCTGCTGAAAAGTGATGCAGAAACATTGCTCATGCTTTAAATCTGTATAAAATTTCACTGTGATGAATACAGTTTCTAAAAGCATTTGAAAAATATCACATTTAGTCAGTCCAATAGGAATCAGGAGGAGTTTTAGGATTTAAAAATCAATTCTAATTTTAGAGTCGGACACTTGAGTCATTCATTCAAGAGATTCATTCAAAAACACTGATTCATCCAGTAATGAAACAAGTAAATCTTGAGTCATTGAATTATTCCCTTCATAAATTCCATAAGATTTTGTTTAGTTGTCTAATATTTCATCAGAATTGTGAGAGAACTACAAAAAAGCCGGCTGATTTTTGTTCATGGTGTTCAGCAGCAATTAAATGTTCTGCAAAAAGACACGTAATAAATATGTCTGATATCTAAATGTTTGACTTCATCTCGTAACCACATTGGATTCGAAATTGGGAATAAATATGAATTTGAATCGATAAGGTTAATCAGAATTGGAATTGATGAGATGCAAATTAAACTCAACACTAATCAGGAGTCAACAAGGGCGAAAACGTTCCCTCTTTTTTAAGTGAAAAAAAAAAAGATTTTACTGCATTTACCAACAGAAAATTGCTTGCTTCGCAACACTATGTAGGTTGGATAGCATAGATTTTAGCAATCCAGGCTCATTGCAAATGCATGCCGCCTTCATACATTTCTTCAACCTCGTAATTCCTACCTGTCAACCCTCTCGTTTTCCTGGGATTCTCACGTATTTTACCATTCTACCCCATTTAAATATGTTCCCGTATTTTGAATCTTGCTATAAAAAAATCCCACTGGGCATATTTTTTATATGTTTGCTACATTCAAACTCTTGTAATCAATATTTCAGAGTTGTCCGGTTGCCAGATCTTGTACGAAACGCGTCCTTCTTCCCTCTTCGGGAAGTTGTTGTGACAGAAGAAAAATAAATAAATAAAAATGAACAGTTAAATTCAGATATAGCCTACACTTCAAATGGCTGTGGTTTAATTGATTACATATGAGCACAAGTTTCGAAGTCAAGTGCTGCGCTGCTTTTTTCACTGCAGTTAAAAATGCTATAATCCTGGCAAAAGACTCCGCCCCTTCTCCCATAGACACTGCCTCTAGTGTTCATTTCATTAGGTACATATTTTTAGTTTTGCAGAAATTTGTGACGAGGCACGTATTTCCAATGAGCCTACCCTGCAGACAAAAACAACATATGCCGGTTAGGTATGTTTTGATACTGGGATGCTGGTTTAAACTCCTTTGCCAGCACCAGCTTAATCCAGCATCCCAGCTTCAAAACCCAGCATATGCTGATTTTTTCAGCAGGGTAGGTTGCATTTTTTGCCAGCCAAATCTTTTAATGCATTCACTTTTGACTGCTGACTGCATTTCTGAGTTCTAATTGATGAATTCATCTGAATAAACCAGGTTCTTGTGGTTCCTTATGCATGTTTGAGTTTATGAAGTGTTTTTGTGTTGTGTGCTTATGCGAGTTTCTTTTTATGTGTTTGTCCTGTTTCGTTAAATAAAAATAGTTTTGTCTCTCATTATGAGCAACAGAGTTAGCTAACATGTGGAAGCTATGTTCATCCACAATGGCTTTATTTGTATGCAAGGTATTGTTCGACATAGCTGTGTGAACATTTGTCTCAACGTTGCGCTTAACGGCTCTGTGCGTTAAAGCATTTCTGGAAGCGGCAATCTTTTTTGCCACAGCGGCACGCGCTGCTGCCAGCTGAGGGAACTGTTTGGCGTACAAAGCTGAGGTGTACTGTAGTTCAGGTGTAATCAACTTCTGACAAAGCTGACGACTGTCATTATTTAACACCAGTCGGAGGTTGTAACCTTGAATAACAGCCGCGCCGTACTGAAATGGCTTCAGTGATGAATCCTGGACCTGCGCAGGATCCACTGCCCCTCCTTCTTGAAGACACATGTGCTCAAGATTCCTCCTCTTCGCCCTTAGAAGTTCTACTTCCTGTTGGAGCTTCGTCCGCCCAAGTGTGGAGTCTATGCGTTTCCAGAAAGTTGTGTTAAAGTGCTGGTACAATCTCCAGTCTAGCGAATTCCACTCTTTTACCCGCTCTGCGGTCTCTTCGCTCAAGGGCCTGCGAGAGCGCTCGCTTCGACTATTGAGGCGAAAAGACGAAACATCGTCCAGCGACCAGCAGAGGGCGTGTTTCAGAAGCACCAGCGATTCGTCAAAATACTCCGAGATGAGAATTAGCGGAAAGTCACGCTCCACGGCGGCGATGACCTCAGCGCTACGTCTATCCAGCTCGGTGCCGTTCTCAGGTGCTGTGTTATCCAGACCAAAGTCAAAGGTCAAAATGTTACGTGCATAGTGGTTATTAGGCACAGAGGCATTGTAGCTCCGCCCACCCTGGACAAGGAACTCCTCAAGGCTTCTAACAGCACGGAAAGCTGGGATCGCTTTGTAGTAAACAAACAGGGATTCCATCATCGACACTGGATTCCGAAGAATGGAAAAATAGAATGAGTCTTTGGGCATCACTTTCCTCACCTGCAAGTCAGAAAAGACAATATGAGCTTATGAATGACATATTTTATTCAGATTTCCATCACTGTTTAAGTACGACAAAAAATGTACCTCTGTGTTTCAGAATCATAAACACTTTCCGCTCATCTGGAGTTTCATCCCAGAATGCAATCTACATGCAATCAGTGCAAATGTCTCCTAAATCATTCAGATCTGCACCTGCCTACTTTCATCTAGCGCCGGGCGCTTCGTATTCCTCTTGAAAATGAAAATAGTCAGATGTGTCAAATGATTGATGTTCTTGCTAAGTTGTCTATGCATATCTAGGATTGCTTTCACACCACAGTCTTGATAAAGCTGTGAACATATTCGCTTTAAAGGTGCTTAATAGCATATACAGAGTAATAAATACATAAAAAAAAATCATTAAAAATAAACAAACAAAAAAAAGCATTATCTTATATTTGAAGTCTATCTGTTAATATGCATCTTTAGCATTTAAAAAAAATCCTATAATGCTATTTATTTAATCAAAAACAGCTACTATATCTTAATGCACTGCATTATATATTTATCTTTTTTTTCTGTTCCTGGTGTTTTGAAACAATATATTTCCCAGTTGACAATTAAAATTTTAATGCTGTTTAAATATGCAGATGGAGCATTATATAATGAAATGTAAATACATTTGCATACCATTGCAGAACAGAAATCTGAAAATTGTATAAAACTGGGTTCAAATTGCTTGTTTCGTTTTGGTGACAGAGATAAAGGGTTTTTCAGAGAGATATCTCTTTTCATCACATTATAAATCAGAAAACACTGTTAACAACCAGGAAAAAACTAAGTGTGCACTGGTTATAGGACTAAAAATGTCATTTAAATCAGGTGAATGATATATAAACAACAATCCTCATAGATACAATACAATATAAATAGTGTAGGGGTTTGGTAAAGGCTTCTGAATTAAGTGGAGATTTCTGGCTCAGCACATGAGAAAAGGTGTTTTAAGAAAAAAGATATGTACTATAATTGAAATCTGCAGACACAAATGGATAAAGTATTATCAAAAGGTGTATTTTAGATGTTTTCTATCCACTAGTCTGAAAGAAGACATTGACCAGTGTGTGAGCGTGTTGTGCCTGTAGTATCTTGACTATATGTCGCGATATATTATATTTATATTATATTATATTATATATAATAGATATATTCTATTATTCAGACAATCCTGCAAAATAACTACTTTCAGATGCATGCTTTGGTACAACAGTACGCTCTCGGACTGACCTCTAGTGAGCTGAATCTCATATGATTGCACAGGATGTGGAACTCCTTCACACTGCGAGTCCTGACACCTTCCACAAAGTGTGCTGCAAAGAATGCTGGGTAAAATAACTGGCTGTGCATGTTCATCGGCAAGGCAAAGGTCAGGTTATGGCTTTCCCCATAACGATAGAGAATGTTCAGTATGGTACTGCTCGCAGTCTTGTGCGTCTTGAGGAAAACGATGTGCTTTTTGGTCTGACACGTGACAGTGTTTTCATCTCGCGATTTCACTGTGTATCTATCATTCGTTTCATCAGAGTGTGCTTGTTTTTCCATTTCTGGGGTCCTCTTGGGGAAAGCTGGCATGTGTGGCTGGTTTGGGAATTCTTGGCCGAGCCAGAGTTTGTTCGTCTCTATTGGTGGAGCTGCTTTGGTGTTGCTAGTAAGCTTTTTTCTTGTATCCTCCAAGACTTGTCCCCTTCCCTCTTCTGAACGAGGGTTTTTGCTCTCGTCTCCTCTCTGTATGAAAGGATGCTGATCCACTGGTTCTTTAGCAATAGCTGCTGAGACGGACCAAATGTTTTCCCAGTCTTTGCGCTTTATGGGCCTGTGGATTTCTGCAGGCATTCTGACCAGCTGCTCACTCACAAGTTTCAAAACCTTGGCGCTCCTGAGAGAGAGAGGGAGAGAGAGAGAGAGAGAGAGAGACGGTACATTTTAGATGCTGACCTCATGAAACCAATTCTTTTTTTAAAAGTCTCCATCTGTGTGTTACATATAATGTAATATATAATTAGTATAATTATTAGTGCTGTCAAAAAAATAACTGATTAATCGCATTTATAACAACGTTTTTGTTTGCACAGTACATGTGTAGGTTATTATTATTATTTATTCATGCCCCTGGTTCAATTTTTGTAATTACTTTTAAAATTGAGATTCATCTGAGTGTATCTGATTCATCTGAAATCTAAATAAGCTTTCCCTTGATGCATGATTTGTTAGGATCATGATATTTGGCAGAAATAAAACATTTGAATGTTCAAATTTTTATATATTTATTGTAAGAAATTTACTAAATATCTTCATGGAACATGATCTTCACTTAATATCCGAATGAGATTTGGCATAAAATAAAAATCAATAATTTTGACCCACACAATGTATTTTTGCTTATTGCTAAAAAATATTCCCCAGCGACTTAAGACTAGTTTTGTGGTTCAGGGTCACATATATAATATATTTATATATACATAATAAATATACACAGTACACACACGTATATTATGTAAACCAAAACTTTTTTTGGGATGGGATTTATCAAAATTAATCGCTTGGCAGCACTAAATATAATGTAATAATAAATATCCATGTTACATAAATAAATATTATGTAATATATATATATATATATATAATTTATATTAAGTTTTATCAAGATATTTCCATTGCATTTAATCATCCAATAAAAGCTGTTAAATCAAAGTTACAAAGTCTCACTCTATATGTTAATAATTATATATATATATATATATATATATATACATACATAATCTTCCATTGCCTCATGGTAATAGTAATGGAAATACCATTCAATGAAACCGAAACAAAACTGTAAAATCCTAAAAACTTGATTAGTTAGATCAGGTGTGTTTAATTAGGGTTGCATTTAAACTCTACAGAGCTCAGGCCCTCCAGGAATTGACTTTGACACCCCTGGTCTAATGCAAGATATTAAAACATTCTAAGCTAAAAGTCTTTCTCAATCTGTTTATAATTTGCTATTAATAGGTCACCATGCTCTATTTGTTAAATATGCTCAACCTGGCCTGTCGGACGACTCCCAGCATCTGCAGTGCCACGCAGAGGACCGTCAGGACCATCAGAGCGAACCACATAAAGCGCAGGCGGCTGCAACACGCCACTCTCACGCACCTGTAAACACACACAGTTCAGAGCAACAAAAAATTTAATGTAAGTGATATGTGCACATACATCCTAGCTGAAAAAACGATAAGGTCAAGTGTAGAAAATAAGCAGCGTAGGAGATCATTTGGTGACTACCTGACCATTGTGGTCAGTGATTCAAACATTGTGAAGGCATCAGTAATCCCTGTTATTAAAGAAACATATAACAATTGTGCCTTTGAGTTTGGCATTTATCTCTTATCTGATATTAAGTCGTAAACTGCGAGTTATAAAGTTGGAAATGCGAGTTACGAAGTCGGAATTACGAGATATAAAGTCGGAATTGCGGGATATTAAGTCGTAAACTGCGAGTTATAAAGTCATAATTGTGGGATATAAAGTCGGAATTGTGAGATATTAAGTCATAAACTGCGAGTTACAAAGTCGGAATTGCTAGATATAAATTCATATATTATATATAAAAAAACAAATATTTGATAAAAAAAAAAATATATTTTATCAAATAAATGCAGTCTTATTTTGTAAAATTTGTATTAATAATTATATTTGTCAAGCTATATAAACACATACAGTACAAAAGCAGGTTGATGTTTGTTTGGTTAGTCCTTTACCAGGGTTTCACCTTGCAGGGAAGAGAGTTAGTGAGTATTTAATTTCCATTGCAATTCAGTTGGCCGAAAGCAAATTGAGAAAAGCAGTGTAAGTTCCCTCCTTCTCTTTTTCTCTCAAACTTATGTTTTTATTTGGTCACAGCATAAATCGCTTGTTACAGATCAGCGTAAATGAATTACAGACAGTCATCTACCAGGTTAAAATTAGACTGCGGTTGTCAATGACTGTATTTTCATCAAGTCACACACACACACACACACACATAGAATGTTTTTCTTCAGACCAAGAAAACCACTAGTGCTGAAACAGCAGTCCTGAAGTTCAAAAACTTCCAAGTCAATTCACAGAAGACAGCACAAATCGTAGTCAGGCAATAGAAAGCCTTACTCATAGTGTGATGAAAGTGCTTCATTTATATAGTCTAAATATGATTTACTTCACATGGCTTGTTGCAAATAACTACCTCTTTGCCTAATTTACTTTGTGTCTTCAACGAAAAGCACAAGAGATACAATTTAAAGTATGTGTGGGTTTAAACTGATTTGTGTTGTCTAAATGGGATCCTGCTTAAGCGTCCACAAGTGCATTTCATGATGAATCCAGTAAAGGTTGCAAAGCTAAACATATTTTTTTGTCGAAACAATGCTTTATAAGAACCATATTGACTTGCATGGAAATTGAGTTTGAAATGGAAGTCTGCATTTAATTTATCAAAAAATGAATAAAGGCAAGAGGTAAACATCTTTAAGCAATTTTCTGGCATGCCTGAACTGCTTTAATGAGAACAGCCTGCATTTATCTCTCTTATATGAACTCACAAACAAGTGCATTGTTAAAACGTTTTATAAGAACTGGTGATTTTGTATTGTCACATTTTAAACTAATTATATTCCTGCAAGTTCTGAACAAGTATGGATGATTATACTCAACATGTTTTCACCATGATGCAGAGTAATTATCGCTCCCTCCAAATAACGATTTGGTGAAATATGTGGTCACATGGAAAGAAACATATGCAAAAATAAGGAAAAAATTGTAACTCTAACAAAATTTTGTGCATTCCCTCTGGCCGC
>JAUYWG010000050.1:19527392-19540460 GCA_034779775.1 Enteromius afrohamiltoni
AAAGATGTTCGTGCCTCTTTGCTAAGCAATTTTCGCTTTCAATATAGACAAATAGGAATTTGCTGAAAGGTTACCATGTTGCATCTGGTTAGGACATGGTTGTTAGACTGGTTTAACAACATTACTCTCTTGTGTGTAGTGTGTTTGTGTAGGAAAACATTGTTTAATGTGTGATTGTACACACTTTCATGCAGCACGTGCAAAAAAACGCCTCAGTGTTCTTCATCTGCATGTTTTTAACTCCATGTCCCCCCCAAAAAAAATCGCATTCAAAATGTCATATATGTGCATTTGATTGTCTTTGTTCATTTTCTCTCTTATTCTCGTTTTGTTCTTCAAGTGGATGGGAGGAGAATGAGCTCCGTATGGTAGAGTACATCCTCTTTGTCCTCAGAGGTTAGTTTAAAAACACAAACCTGTAATGTCAGTAAGGTGTGACCATGCACATTAATACATTCCTTTTACAACTTTACAAAGTCCTGACGTAAAAAGTCCTTCACCTCATATGCGTCAGAAAAGTGGTCCCGTGTGTGATTGTGGAAGTTGAGATCCTTCACAGCGTGTTAGGACTGTATGGAAGCAGCGATTCAAAAACACAAGTGCTTATAGTGCAAGAGCTCTTCCACGACCCTGTCGAGTCCTCAGTGTGACGCCGGACATGTATTCAGTAAAACACTGGACACAGAATGACTATCGGTCCACCGCGACATCTAGAGGGCGTTGTTTCCAGGTTACCGGGTCAGGAATTAGGAGAACGAATGGTGGTGGTTATGCAATGTCATTTTTTGTTCCTTATCTACAGGTCAGTCCAGGTGGGAGTGTATTGGGGGCTTTTGGCTGGGCGGCGCCCCCTAGAGGCGGCTCGGGCACCCTGCGCTCCTTCCTGAGCCTGCTGAATCCGCTGACACTCTTTGAGGTTCTGAGCCCGAACTTCTGCGCTCATGATCTTCTCCACCACGCGGGTCGGGAACCAGCCTCGCTCGCCATCATGCAACCTTTCACCCAACATCCACCCTGAGGGCAAGAGACGGGTAGTTTGGAGAGAAGAAAAACAGGAAGGACACGTCACCAAAATAGTAAAGCAGAACAGAGCAAAGGAAGCAACATGCAAGAGTGACAAGTTGACAGCGGCTGATGCAAGAATGAAAGACAAAGACATGGTCTTGCCAAAAACAGCACAGTATGATAAAGTTATATGGCTTATTGCATGTCTTATATAAAGCAAACATCTCTCTTACCATCATCGGTACACTCCAGAATGTGCAGCACATCGGCCATTTCTACTGAGAGCTCATCAGGTTCCTGAGAGGAATACGACTGGATGCACTGAACCTGCGGAGAATCTGACATGCACCAGGAAAAAACAATAAATCATACTGAACACAAATACATAGAAACTTACTAATTCAACTCATGCAAATAAAATAAAATAAAACTTTTTATTTATTTATCAATATTATAGATAAAGTTATATAACATTACATTATTAGGAAAATGAATATTACATATTGCATTATTATATTGATTTTATAATATTACTATTAATTTGTTTTTAATATTTAATATTTATAATTAATTATTTACCATTTAAAATGTACATTAAAATAATCTAATGATATCATAAACATATAAACTATTCTTACATTATATATATTTAAAAATGCATAATGTTATTTTTTATGTTACAAAATATAATATATAAAATGAAACTAAATGTATAATATTTCAATGATTTTATACAGTAAAATAAATGTACTTCATATTACTACATTATGTCATATTATAAAAAACATATTATTTCATGTTGCTATAATTAAAATAAACATTAGATTATATATTATTTAGTGTATAATATTTAAAAAAATCATATTATTTATTATTACATTTGTTTTATTTGAAATAAAACTTAATAAATTAGCCTTTCATGTCAGTTATTTACTGGGGCAGGAAGAAATAGGACAGCAAAAGACGATAAATAGAGAAGAAACGTGACTGAGAAATGGGATTTGGAACTAATTCAAGAGCTATCTAGTATAATGACAGAAATGGAAACTGTCTAATTATGACAAATAGAGATGGGATTTATCTTGTCGGATTCAGACACCAGACGTACCCCATTTTTACAATTAGCAGCTTGAGCTTTTATCCAAACCAGATTGCATTCGAGATATGGTTTTCTTTCAGATCCAATGGATGCTGTATAGTGTGTGTCTGCATGCATGTATGAGATGTACCTGGCTGGTGAGTGCTGGTCGAGAGGAATCTCGTACGGCGGTTTGGGGTCAAAGCATATATCCAGCGCAGTTTATCGCTTCTGTAAACATTCATAGAGCCATTAGTGCACAAAGTAAACATGTACTGCAATCTCTGTGATAGTGGTTTAGGGCTGTGTTCTCACATGCTTTCGGTCTTGAGCATGTAGCTGACTTCTCTGTCCTCCTGGTTCTCCAGCAGCTTTAGCACAAACGCACAGGCCAGCATCTGACCCTGATCCTCCAGGTCTTCAGTCCTTAGCATGGAGCGGCTGCAAGAGTCCAGAACCTGGTACTTCTCTCCACTGAAACACACATGTAAAAGACATACACAATAAAACTTTTTAGCGAAAACAAACATAATACCAACAATCATTGGAGAGTGAGACTAGTGAGTAAATATCAGTCAAGTACATTATTCAAACAACATTTAGCATGAACATAGCCATTTGGACCTGTTTCAGCAGTCATCTTTTGACAATCAGTATCAACAAATCATCAATGGACAATAAAATAGTTATGCATGTTATTTTTGAGAATTTTGTTTGTTGTAAAAACCAAAGTCAAATAACAATAACTTTTTGTGGATTCTAAAATTAAACACACTTTCACTCATAACAAATTTAACAAAATGTAATATGTTTTATTACAATTTCTAACAATTAATGAAAATCTTATAGTATTTTTAAATATAATAAAACATTATATATAATATTGTATTATTTATTATACTTTTTTATTCTATATATATTCTATATATTCTTTATTCTATATATAATATATATATAATATATATATATTTTTTATATACATCTTATTTATTATTATAATTATTTCATTTATAATAATTAGAATTATATTAGTTATTACACCGAATTTCATTTAAATTATTTGATCTATTTTAAATATAATTAAATAAATATTTTTCATTATCATTTATTATTATATATTACAAATAAAATCTATATTATATTATAATACAATTTATTTTACAATATTAATGCCTACACCATCAAACGATATTAAAAGGGACTGATGATATGGTAAAGTGCAGCTGATGATGTCACAGACCTGGAGCTGCGTTTGGTGATGAGCAGCAGGTTATTGAACAAGAACAGGTATATGGGGTGATAGAGTTTGCGGCTGCGCATGGTCCTGGTGCTCTTGGGCCCGGACATCTGCTGCACCTCACCCTTCTTCAGGAGCCAGCGAGAGTGAGAAATCACTGGCACCGACTGCAAACAAGACAACAGAACCGCATTTGATGGGCCTAGAAAGATGAGTTTTATTCTGATACCCGAGTAAAGGCTTCTAACCAAGAGCTCTTGTAACAATTAAAGGGACAGCACACAAAAATGAAATTTCTGTTATCATTTACTAAGCCTCATATTTGGTTTCAAACTCAAATTTTAGGTGGAACAAAAAAGGAGATATTTAACAGAATGTTCACACTGCACATTTTTATATAATTAAAATGCATGGCAATGATTTCCAGAAGGGTTTCATTTATAAAACAAATGCCATTGATTCTCATGTATATCATAACTGAGATATATCAAGTTTACAGCTTTAACATCTGCTAAATATCTCTTTTACATTTCCTTTTGTGTTTAATAGAAGTACATTTGGAATGAAATGAATAAATGACATTTTTAGGTGAACTGTTTCTTTGAGTACTGTAGAAGAGTGCGTTCAGGGTTAGGTCACAATATCTCTAGTCTTTCAATACCTTTGACTTGAACTCAAGTGTTTTCTCGATGCTGATCAGCTCCTCAGTACGGCTCATCTTCCTCACTCCTTCATTGCACTCCTTCACAATCTGATAGACACAAACACACACCCACACGTGTACATTAGCATCTTTGTGGGAATTTCCCATTTACTTCTATTTTAAAAGGAGCTAATTATAAGCACACTACGCTAACCCACATATACACCCTAACCTTGAAATACAACATTAGCTATTTTTAGAAACAAATCAGACCATTATTAATCCCATTTTAAAAACTGATTTCCTTGTGGTAACGTCTCCAGTTCATCAGGTTTTCCGATTCACTCTAAAATGTCACAATTAGAAAAACACACTCCCACACACAGGAACAAGTCAGACTAAATTACTCTTTGAGTTTCACTTCAAGTATCTGCGGTTTGTTTATCAGATATTTAACAAATCTTTAAATGAGCTGAACTGCAGGTGACCTCTGGGAGTCAGTGTTTACCGAGAGCCACTGAAGTGTCTTGATTGCGTTCATAATCAGAATCATAAGTTTGAGCAGTCAAAATATTTAGCATTTTCAGTGAATTCGTTAAATATAAAGGGTTTTGTGAGGTCACTTACGAAAACAACCACATTAAAACACATGATGTATTTCTATTTATCATATGCACTATTTATTATTTAATGAACTAGTGGTAAAATATAGTGTTAAATACTTTCTAAAAGCATACAGTTGTCAATAAATATAGAGGTGATGTATTTCCTGTCAACAACCACAACAAACCATCATACCGATACATTTTGGTAAAGTGATTGACAAAACAACAAATAACTTGCAGAGAAACACACTAATTCAATTTAATTAAATCTAATTATTATTACATGACTTTATAATATAATTAATATTTTTATATATATATATATATATATATATATATACATACACACATACAAAAAAGAATTATATATTATTATTAAAAATATATTATTATTATTATTATAAAAAAATAATATACAATATTTACAATATTACATTACATAATTATTAACATTATTAACATTAACAATTATTAACATTACATAATTTACAATAAATAACTAATATGAATGTATTAATATAATACTATAATACAATTTTATAACATAAATATATATATATTATTTTATATAATTTATTATGGTAATTTATAAATAAAACAGCATAAATAAAACAAATAGACATTCCATTCTTTACTATATCATATTAGAAAAGAAAATTATTATAAATGTAGCAGCCTTAATATAAGGTAGTTGGATATGTTTATATTTAATATTTCTAAATTAGTCATAATTGAGGCAATTTTTGTTGTTAAATATTCTGAAAAGGCATATGGTCGTGCATTAATGTAGCGTTTAAATCTTTTCTGTAAACAACCACAACAAATCTCAACATGACACTATGATTGTTGCCATAACAGCAAATAATGTCTGTCTGAGGACTTGAAAAGCAGTTGAATCGCATTTATGTTAATTCCCGCATGACGTGAACGCTGCAATAATCGCTTTAAAATGATTAAGAACAAAAGCAGCGTTCCACCTCACAGCTGTTAAAGTCAGAGGTGTGGCGCCGTAACCTTGGTAACATGAAAAACACTGTAAGATGTGCTTGACAGGTGAAAGTCCAGAGACAATGAGACTTACTAATAACAAGACTCATTACCACACCCTGGAATCAAAAAGGCACACAAACATACCCTTTCCAACTCTTGATGAGCTAATATTGCGGTCTTTTCTCTCTCGGAATTCTCCTCCACCTTCTTTAGAATATTCTGGAACAAAAAGAAGCAGTTTTGCTAAAGTCCGAAATAACTAATTCTAAGACATTTGATTGGTTAACTCATTCCCTATGCAAGACATCTAATTGGCTGATGGCGCTTACCTGGACAAGCAGCTTGAGTCGTGTGATTCGCTGGAAAGGGAGGATGAGGAAGGAGGTAAACGAGAGGCCCTTCACTTTCGCCTGATTCTCCAAAATGGACATGTTCTCTCGAAAAAGAGTATTTTCTTGTCTGAAAAACACATTTAGACATTCATGTAGCGTGTTAATGCAAATATACCCTGGTTTATAGTCAGCGATAAGAAAGCTACTCAAAAAGCAGCTAGCTATTTCTACAGGGATGCATTACTATTTTTGTTTGTCACCTTTACATAATGCTTCAAATCATGTGGTTTCTTGTAGATAGGTGTGCTCACGTTCTCCTGGCAGACAACATATTTTTATTTAATTGCTGCCAGATAAATATCTGCTTTGCATATTGCTGTTAGACTATAAGATGTCATAATAATAAATCTCGAAAGCCAGATTAGTCATATTTAACTACATTTACAGACCACATCCAAAACTACAATGAAGTTATGGTTGACAGTAATATCTAAGAACCATGTGACGCTCACCACAAAATCAGATACTCAAATGCAGACTGTGGGCTTTATCGCTCCTAAATAATTTGCATAAACGCACATTTAAATTTCAGGTAAGTACAGTACAGTTTACTGCCTACTGTATTAAAAACAAACCCTCACATGTGGCGCTTTTTATTTGATTGTGTATAAAAGTGTCTAAACTTACGGCTGTGCAATCAAATAATGGGGAACTAAAGAGATTTTAATTTTTTTTCTCATTAAATGAAAAATAAGGTAGTACACACATTGCATTGTGGGATACATTATTCTGCAGAGACTAATCTTGCATAAAAATACTCTACAATTGTCTTTGGATAGTGTGAATAGCATGCTTACACTCTGCAGCGATTTGACATTTTAGTATGATATTACAGCAATACTTTAGTATAGGGGCCCATTCTGACTAGTTGTTCTTTAGCATGCTTATTATTAATATATTGGCTGTTTTTCAATACTTATAATGCATATACTCTGCATATACTTAACTACCTTACTAACTATTAATAAACATCAAATGTCATAGTTAATTATTTGGCGAGAATTGGACCTTAAGGTAAATTTTAATGATTTTACATACATAGCTTAATATTTTACACAAATATATGTAGTGTGGCATCTTTTCCAGCAGGTGTCCTATGATGAAAGTGGCTCAGATTGAAGTATAACAATGCACTTTAATTTCACAAGAGTAATGAGTTTGGATAGCAGCATTTCCAATTAAACGACTTATTCGTCATTTTGAATTCACTGCTTAAAGATAAAAATAGGTTTGATTGTTAAAAATATAAATATAATTAGTATTTAGCAAGAAATTGCCTCTAGGACAACACGGTGAACTACTTGAAATGAACTTAACTAGGTCATAAAGCAGGAAGATGGTTTATGAGGTTAGAATTTATCTTTATGAACCTGTGTGGTTTATGAACAACAAAACATCTTTGTTTTTGACTCAACTGCTGCTGTGCACACGCACTCACAGACCGGTCTTAACCCTAATCTTAACAGAAATGGAAAGCTCTGAAAATCCCAATGCACAGAAAGTCCCAAGAGCTTTACACGCTCACAAACACACATAAATGAAAGCACCTACACAAACCCTTACACAACACTTCAGAAGCCAGCGAGGACTGGAGCCCCGGGCTTGAATCCAGGTAGACAGCTGGTCTGTGGAGACACTGAACATGCATGCAGACTAGTCCATTTATACAACAAACGCACACTGTCTCTCCCTGTAATACTCATTACGCACCAGCAATAACACTCGTGCAAAGCTATTGTATGACTTCAGGAGACTTGGAATACGAGTTATATCTCATGAACTACTTTCGCAATAATTCAGCGTTTGAAATAGAAAATGCAGGTTTGCATGAGGGGAAGCAAATGGTCTCATGATCACTTTAATGAATGTAAAATGTCATGGAATTTGACTAAGTGAAGGAAGGGTGAGAAAGACTGCAGGTGCATTGCTGTTGTTCTTTGTATGAGCCACACCCACCAGTCAAGTCAAGTCACTGTGTCACATTTAATTACAGGCGTCATCAAGTACAACGTCACGCGTTCTGGTTACGACACAAACAAGGAAATACTCTTAAAATCTAAAGCTTATTACGCACAAAGACAAAGCAAAGGTTGACAAAGTAACTCTTTTCAAATGAAGATTAAATGGTAAGGTCTCATTTGTTAGCACTTGTTTATACATTATTAGTAACACTTTATTTTAGCATCTCTTAACTAGTTGCTTTTTAGCATGCATATTAATAGAATATTGTCTATTTATTAGTACATATTAATACATTATTCTTCATCCCTAATCCTAAAATTAACAGCTACCTTACTAACTATTAATAAGCAGCAAATTAGTAATTTATAAGAGTTGAATAAGATGAATGAATAAGAGTTCCCTATACTAAAGTGTTACCACATTAACATGAACTAATAGTGTATTTTTACAGCATCTATTAACCTTTGTTAATATTTGAAGTTGAAAATATTTAGTTAGAATTTAATTTAATCACCCAAGAAAGAAAATTAGCCCATATTTTACTCACCCCCAAGCCACCCTAGGTTTCTTCTTTTACACGAACACAGTCTGAGTTAAAAAATTAAAAAAATAAGTATCCTGGTTCTTCCAAGCTTGGTAATGCTGCTGGATAGTGGACATAACTTTGAAACTCCATGTTTCATGTAAAACCACCCTATACGTCTCTGGGAGTCTTCAGACACAGAAGGTGGCTCTCCTGCGAAAGTCAGTTACGTTTTTAATTTAAAAATAGAAATATTTTTAGTTACAAAAACCCATCAATCTGCTTCAGATGACATGTGTTAACCCCCCAGAGGTGTATAGGTTTACAATGGATATATGTGATTTATGGAGTGGCAAAATATATCCACCAGCATTACAGAGCTTGGAAGAGCCAGGATGCAATTTTTTAAAACTCTGTGCACGTCTGAAAGAAAAAAAAAATATATATATAACCTAGGATGGCTTGGGGATGAGTAAAATATGGGCTAATTTCATTTTTGGGTGAACTATTCCTTTAAGGTGTCCTTGTTACAGTGTAATTATACAGAGTAATATTAATTAACTACATGTGCTTACTATATGGTTAAGGTAAGTGTTAGGGTTTGGTGTAAGTTGTTTATAACTATGTTTTTACTAGTTAACTTAATGTCAACTTTTCACTTAAATAATGTATTAGTAAATGTTGAACATTATAAGAATAACAAATTATATGCGAGTTCTGTTCATGTTAACTAATATAACTAATGTTGACAAATGAAACCTTACTGTAAAATGTTTCTAATTAGGTTAATTTGAGCTAATATAATTTTACCAGTTGATTAGTCACAGTACGTTAAGACACTCATTTTGCATTACAAGCATCGTCTCATTAGCATATTTAAACATGAAACACCATGCTTAGATATGCAAATGAGACGATGGCAAATAAAAATGCACAATTTGCACAAATTCCAATTGCCACAAATGGCAATATTTGACATCTAAAGACACAAATAGATAAAAGGGCATTAAAGGAAGGATATTTTCTATACACTCTTAATTAAGACAACATATATGCAAAAAAGCCCAAAATATCGAAATTGACCAGCTATATGTATTTGCATATTTATAATTATTTTATAACAGAGACACATTTAACCTCTGAAATTTTTTCATGTGCATAGGCAAGACATTTCCTTACAGTATCCGTCGGTAGTTCTTCTCCTGGTACGCCTGGTTGATGACGTAGCTGATGAACACTTGGAAGTGGTTAACGGCGTGACTATGAACAATATCGCACACATCTGAGATCAGGATGGACTCTTCGATCCTGTGCTCCAGATCCATGAGGAACCTGAGGAAAACATGAAGTCATCCCCGTTAGACAACAATATTATGGCTGTGTGACATTTTGTGTATGCAACTAAGACATGTAGTTCAGTGGCGCTGTGGAAAATACAGTGTTTACATTTGCATATAAGTGTTAGCACTTAATGAAATCTATGCACATCAAACAAATTGAACTTGAAAAGCTTGCATGGCCTTTGAAAATCCTCAAGCATTAGTATACATCTGGCCAGTTTTGTTTAGTGCCACTAGTGATACAGAAATAAAACATGTCTCTTTCTAGAAACTTTAACTTGAGTTCACTAGCTTGGCTGTGCACAAGCAATACCAACACATCTTATGTAAGAAAGAAACTCAAATCAATCTTGTAATCCAATGTTCTTCACTGTTCGAGAGCAGGTTTGGAAGGGCAGAGCTCCTCCTGACTCATGCGCATGAATCATCGCATTAGTGGGTGGATTTGCATGCTATAAAGCTACTGACTGGAATCAAATCGCACCAACACTTTAATTTTAGCACGTGGGCAATAATGGGTGTTAGGGTAAATCGGAGGAAGTTTCATTTCTGAAATATGATTGAAGCAAGATGATGTGAAGTTCATTGATATTAACCGTTACGTGAGACCAAACACGTTTAAACTCTAAAAGTATGAGAAGGCTATTTATTGGATTAGTAAAGATGACATAATACGTGACTAGATAGAAAAAGCAACTATTTTTGTAAAAAAAAAAAGTTTTAAAATATAAATTAATAAACTAATAATGAATAGTTAAGTAATAATAAGTACATTACAAATGTTCAAAATAGATATACATATATTAGAAAATATTATAAATACTTTTTCCCCTGGCATATTTGTTATATGTAAATTGTATTTTTTAAAAATGCATCTTGGATATATTTGTTTTATTTGGAAAACTAAATATTACTAAATATTTGAAAAAAATATATTAGCAAATATTATTAATATTTATTTCCATATTTCTTCAGATATATGTTGATTATTTACATAAAATGTATTTTTAAAAAAAGAATATATATATATATATATATATATATATATAATATGTATATTAAATCTAAAAATATATTTTATATATAATATAAATTAAATATAAATTAATACAAATGTAAAAAATAGACACATTATTAGCAAATATTGATTTTTTTTCTAATTTCTACTGATATATTTAGCTGTTTTGCATATTTGTATAAAATATATTATGCACATTATGATTTTCGTTATGAACATATATTTAACAAATATATTTTCATCATTTTAATGAATATGTCTTAAGTTGATGTTTATATAAAATATTATATAAAATGTGTATTTGGGCATATTTGACATGAAGCACAAAATATAATAAAATACATGAATGTATACTCTTGATTGCTCCATATATACTTTTGACAGCATTTTGTACAATTTTAACATACAAAATTTCTTGCTTTATGGGAACTAATAATACCAGTGCTGCCACTTAAAAGTTTATGATGAGAAAAGTCACCGTGGTGAAATATTGCCCAGTTGCCCTCCTTTAGAAAATAGAAACATCAGGAGACCGCATGGGTTCCTCAACAAAAACACACCTCTCGCTTGCCTTCATGATGTCCTCAATGTTGGAGAACAAGAAGTGCATGTCAGACTGACTCAAAGTGTTGACAAGCAGAGAGTTTCGTAGAAAATGGGTCTCCAGCAGCTCTAGGCTTTTGTAGTACGACGCCTCAGAGGTCACCAGTTCAAACATGGCCTACAGAAAGGTACAGTTCAGTTAACAGAGTGTTTCTGCCGTTAGCACGTACCGTTCAGAAGTTTATACGAAGCATGCGCCTCACCTCCTGCAGTATGATCTCCTTTGGCTCTAGTGCCTTCAGTAGTCCACTGTCTTTCACAGCCTCCAGGTTTTGCCAGAGGCTCAGTGAATGTGTGCTGTTCCTCAGCTGCAGCTGTAACGCAGGCGCAGCCGTGACCCCTGACCCTGCAGTCGGAAGGCCATCTCTCTGTCGACGCTGCTCGATCTCCTGCTGCTTCGAGGTGTCACGGTACTCCTGATACAAAACATCTGGACACAAACACACATAATAGCACAGAATGATTCAGACAGACAATATGTTCACACATATTTTCATCACATGTATGTGACAGTATAGATGTTAAAAAACGCACTACAACAAATGCATGTTTCTCATTCAGGTTTCTAACCATCCAATACTAAGCATGAGCATGAGGCGCTTATTGACTGAGTTCAGTGTAAGTTTATGTGAAACTTTTGTTTATTAACTTGCAAAACACAGCTGGTCATGTGATCTAAACGGATTCCTCATTAAGGACTCCACTCGCCATGGAAGCTGTTTTTATGTATACATAGATTTTATGTAAATATTATAGCAGTATATAACATATATAATGTATTAATATTTTGAATCAGCGCTTGTTTCATATGCAAATATTATAACAGTATTCATTGTAGTTAAGGTTTTAGTAATTTTATGTACTTTCATATTTTTTATTAGTGTCTTAGTTTTATATATATATATATACATACTGTATATATACACAGTAGTCAGCAATTCAAGTGGATCAAAAACATTCAAAGTTTAAAACCAAAATATGATCTTGTCTCAGAGCAACTTTGATACATTTTTTGATCCGTATATATATATAATAGTTAACACGTCTACTTGCCACGTGCCACATCTATTTACAGTAAATGCAAAAAATATCTAATGCAAAAATATAATATATAATATAATATAATATAATATAATATATAATGCAAAATCTCCTAAACCTACACTTCAATAACTTAAGTAATATATTTATAAATAAATAGTTCAAATAATGCTAAAAATGTATTTCCTTGAGTAAAGCGAAGGCTGTATTATTTATCTCATGTCAGTTTAAAATTTTAGCAAAACTTGCATGCATCGTTAACACAACAGTCCTTTGACCCTCTTTGACAAGAGTTGAGCAAGTTAACTGCAGGCTATCCCCGAGCTCTGTAAACATTAACTGTGTGAGCTGCTGATTAGGACTGACCTCACATTCACACAGGTTTTACCTTTCTGGGCATCTATATGATAACAGTATGTGCATATATGTGCTTGTGTGTCAGCTTCTCAAAGGGGTGACTTTGTGCAGAGTAAAGCAGTTGCATAATGTTCTGTAGTCACATTCAACAAGACCTTCAGGTGGGTGTTCAGCACAGTCGCTTATATAACAGAGAGTGTGAGAAGAGAAGAGAAGAGAAGAGAAGAGAAGAGAAGAGAAGAGAAGAGAAGAGAAGAGAAGAGAAGAGAAGAGA